>CAUYPK010062378.1:0-25000 GCA_963574355.1 Loris lydekkerianus | reverse complement strand
AGGCAGTGGCATTATGGCTGTGTGTCCATGCCTAAACCAGTCTTCCTGTGCCAGTAGGGCTCTTCCTCTCAGAGCTGCCTCTGGGCCTAGCACCACTTGACCTCACAGGTAAGGGGTTGGGTACCAGCAGGGGGTCACAGTGGCTCACAGACCTGTGGCTTTTCAGAGAACCGTGGGGACTGATGTGGGTTAAGCACTCTAAAAATAACAGAACCTACCACCATCAGACAGGGTGCCAGCATCTCACAAGAGAGAAAGAAATGTTTTACACCAAAAAAGTAGAAAGGACAGATGTTCCTGGGCTCTGTGTGATGGCTGTGTGCCACTGGGATAGGGCCTGAGGGCTGCTCTTGCCTCCAGGTGGTGCAGAAGCTGACGCAGATGGTGGGCCGGAACGTGAAGCTATATGACATGGTGCTGCAGTTCTTGCGCACGCTCTTCCTGCGCACGCGGAACGTGCACTATTGCACGCTGCGAGCCGAGCTGCTCATGTCCCTGCATGACCTGGATGTGGGTGACATCTGCACCGTGGACCCTTGCCACAAGGTAGTGCTGCCCTTGCCTTCCTCCTGCTTCTCCTGACTTCTCTCCCCTTGGGTGCAGGTGGTTTGGGGCCCATCTGCGCTTTGTCCATCCATTATCCTGCGTGCTGGCCTATCAGCACCCCTGCAGACCCAACTAGGGGCCAGAGACCTTTCCGTCCCCCTGATTTTTCACCAATTTCTCTGTTTCATGGGGTACAGGGCCTGTGGCTATACCTAGACTGTTGTCCTGGCCTCCTCCCTCCTCTCATCTTTATAGCCTGCTTCTGGCCCTCTTTTAGCCCAGAGCTTTCAGGGACTCTGGTGCCACCTGGTTGGAGGGCTGCAGTGGCTGCCATGAGGAACCCTTCTTCAGAAAAAATCATTTTCACCTCCTCCTGTATAGCTGACCCTTGCTTTTAAGAGGCAAGAGCCTGGGGCTGTTTCAGGGTCTGTCTCTGGCTATCTTGGGAGGGTCTGTCTGAGGCCTGACTCTGCTTCTTCCCTGCAGTTCACCTGGTGCCTGGACGCCTGCATCCGAGAGCGGTTTGTGGACAGCAAGAGAGCACGGGAGCTGCAGGGCTTTTTGGATGGAGTGAAGAAGGGCCAGGAGCAGGTCCTCGGGTGAGGTTTGGTTCTACAGGCTCACAGCTTCTGGGAACCTTGTCCCATAGTGTCTGCTGGAGCATACTGGGTCCCACCATGGGGAGCTGGTTTGTTTTTTTTTTTTTGAGACAGAGCCTCAAGCTGTTGCCCTGGGTAGGGTGCCGTGGCATCACAGCTCACAGCAACCTCCAACCCCTGGGCTCAAGCGATTCTCCTGCCTCAGCCTCCCAAGAAGCTGGGACTACAGGCACCCGCCACAACACCTGGTTATTTTTTGGTTGCAGCTGTCATTGTTGTTTGGCGGGCACAGGCTGGATTTGAACCCGCCAGCCCAGGTGTATGTGGCTGGTGCTTTAGCTGCTTGAGCCACAGGCACCGAGCCGGGAGCTGGGGGTTTATATCAGTTTCAGGAGAGCTGTGCCAGGCTTATGGCCCAGGCTGAGGGATGTGGTTGCTTGGGATGAGTCTGGGTAGCAGAGGCTCCCTTGCCCTGCATACCCCTCAGGACAATGGGTCCTGGGAAGATAGGCGCCCAGGGCCCAGGATCTCTGGTGTCTACAGTGGTACGGGGCCTGTCTGTAAGCTGAGGGTTGGTACACAGGTGTTATTGGTCCAACTTGTCACTTTTCTGTGTTAGAGTTGTCTCTGGGGGGGCCCTGGTTGAATGTCATAAAGTGAGTCATGTTTTCAGAGCCAAAATGTGACCTTAATTTTTTTTCTGACTTCCTTTTATTATTATTTTTTTGAGACAGAGTCTCACTCTTGTCCTGGGTACAGCGTAGTGGCATCATTATAACTCATAGCAACCTTGATCCTCCTTGCTCAGTTTTTCTATTTTTAGTAGAGACAGGGTCTCGCTTTTGCCAGCTACGTCTCAAACTCCTGAGCTCAAGCGATCCACTTGCCTTAGTCTCCCAGAGTACTAGGATCTTCCTTTTTTCTTTTTTTTGAGACAGAGTCTCATTTTATTGCCCTTGATAGAGTGCTGTGGCTTCATAGCTCACAGCAATCTCAGCTATTTTTTTGAGAAACAGGGTCTTGCTGTTGTTCAGGCTGGTCTCCAGCTGAGCTCAGGCAATCCACCTTCCTCAGCCTCTCAGAGTGCTGGGATCACAGGCATGAGCCACCGTGCCTGGCTTGCTGGGATCTTCTTAATTCTTTAATTTGAAAGATGTTTGAGGGCTGGGCACAGTGGCTCATAACCTGTAATCTCAGCACTCTGGGAGGCCAAGGATCACTTGAGCTTAGGAGTTCGAGACCAGCCTGAGCAACAGCCAGAGGTAGCCTCTGCTAAAAATAGAAAAATTAGCCGGGTTTCATGGTGGGTCCTTGTAGTCCCAGCTACTCGGAAGGCTGAGGCAGGAGGATCACTTGAGCCCAGGAGTTTGAGGTTGCTGTGAGCTAGGCTGACGCCATGGCACTGTGGCTGGGGTGACAGAGTGAGACTCAGTCTCAAAAAAAAAAAAAAAAAGATAAATTATGAACCTTAAGCTTTTCTTTGAAAGAAATCCAGAATGGAATTGGAACTGGTCTGCTCCATATGCAGAGAGGCCGGCTCCCTGCAGCCCGTCCCTGAGGTCCCTGGGGGCAGCTGGGCTTCCTGAGTTCATGCCGAGGGCTGGTTCCTCCCAGGGATTTGTCCATGATCCTGTGTGATCCGTTCGCCATCAACACGCTGGCGCTGAGCACCATCAGACACCTGCAGGAGCTGGTTGGCCAGGAGACGCTGCCCAGGGTGAGCATAGGCTTAGCAGTAGCTTTTGGGTGGTTGTGTGGTGTGGCTTTCGTGGCTGCACCAGGTGAAGGCCACACTTCCCCTGTGTGAGATTGATATCTCCTCCTGGTCTTGAGCACCAAGGACCTTGCTGGGTGACAAAGTGGGGTCAGAGCCCAAGATGGCACAGCCCCCGTAGCAGGCACTGAGGTTGCTGTACCCTGCAGGACAGCCCAGACCTGCTGCTGCTGCTCCGGCTTCTGGCGCTGGGCCAGGGTGCCTGGGACATGATCGACAGCCAGGTCTTCAAGGAGCCTAAGATGGTAACGTGACGCCCCTGGAGCCTTCTGCTTTCACACAAGGGGCTATGGGTTATATGTGGGGAGTGGAGGATGAGCTAGGTAGTTTTTGAGGCCCTTTTGGTCCTGAAGATTCCTTTTTGGAGGTGCCAACTTCTCTTTGTGAAAAAGTCTGCTAGGGTGTTCTGGGGCATTTCCAGGGACTATGGTTGGCCAGAGAGTGGTTGGCTGCTAGTCTAGGTGGACCCAGTCTGGGAGGGTTCATCTGGGCAGCCAGGTTGGAGGTTCAAGGAGACAACACTGGGTGGTGGTCTCTGGAGGTGGGAAGGAGGGACCAGGGACTAGGAGAGCAGGGGATGGGTGGGGGGAGGGTCTGGGGTCAGCAGGCTCACCCTCTGCCCCAGGAGGTGGAGCTCATCACCAGGTTCCTGCCGATGCTTATGTCCTTTGTGGTTGATGACTACACCTTCAACGTGGACCAGAAACTTCCGGCTGAGGAGAAAGCCCCTGTCATGTATCCAAACACGCTTCCTGAGAGCTTCACCAAGTACAGCCAGGGACTCAAGGGGCAGCCAGTGGGCGGGAGCATCCAAGAGGGTTGCACTGCAAGGTGGGCAGCGTCTGGGCTCGGCTGATGGTGCCCTGGCCCACAGGTTTCTGCAGGAGCAGCGTATGGCCTGCGAGGTGGGTCTGTACTACGTCCTGCACGTCACCAAGCAGAGGAACAAAAACGCCTTCCTGCGCCTGCTGCCGGGGCTGGGTGAGGCCACCCTACCTAAGACCCACGCAGAGTCTGCCCCAGACTCAGCTAGCTTGGTTGTCCCCTTTATTTATAATTGTCTGTAGTTTATTCTAGTAGGAAAGTGAGAGAGGGCTCAACTTTGTGTTTTCAGATTCCTCCCTAGATCTTACAGTTCTTTACCACAAAAAAGTGATGCAAGAGCTATGTTTTATTTTATCCTGACTGGCAGCAAGTTCAAAGGGATATGTGGGGGGAAGTACTCACTTACCAGCTCCTCCCAGGTTGTGACAAACCCAAGCCCCCAGGGAGCCTCTGTGTGTGTGGGGTTGTTGTTAGCTAGGAAGAAGAGGGAGGGGTCTGAGTGGACCCCTTCAAAAGTAAAGCTGCAAGTCCTACTGGGGAGACAGGGCCCTTGTAGCACTCTGTCACTGTGCTCGGCCCTCACTGTGACACGGGCCCCGGGGCTTAACTGACTCAGGTCTTGTCTGGGGTTTGGAGGTTTCTTCAGAAAGATCTGCAGATTTTTTGCTCTTTGTTCATTTTATGCCACCATAACAATGCCTGAGAGGGTGATCTGTAAGGAATGGGGATTTTTTTTTTCTTTCTTTCTTTTTTTTTTTTTTTTTTTGCTGTTTTTGGCTGGGGCTGAGTTTGAACCCACTACCTCCGGCATATGGGCTGGTGCTCTACCCCTTTGAGCCACAGGTGCCACCCAGGGATTTCTTTTCTTTTCTTTCTTTCTTTCTTTTTCTTTTTTTTTTTTTTTAGACAGAGTTTCACTGTTGCCCTCGGTAGAGTGCCGTAACACCTCAAACTCTTGGGCTTAAACGATTCTCTTGCCTTAGCCTCCCAAGTAGCTGGGACTACAGGTGCCCGCCATAGCACCCAGCTATTTTTTTTTTGTTGTTGTTGTTCTTGTTTAAGTTGTCATTGCTATTCAGCAGGCCTGGGCCAAGTTTGAACCCACCTGCCTTGGTGTATATGGGCCAGTGCCCTAACCACTGAGCTGGCTGCAGTTTTGCAGGTTGGGAGTCCATGGCCAAGTGGCTGCATCTGGGTGGAGGGAAAGTCGGAAAGGTAAGGCATGGTGCACGGGGTCGGGGGAGAGACAGAGACAGAGAGATAGACATAATAAAAGAGAGACAAAGACATTGAGACAGAGATAAAGACACAGAGGCAGAGAGACATTAAGAGGGAGAGATAGGGCCAGATCTGATGGCTCACGCCGCTAAGAACAAGACCCCATCTCTACTAAAAATAGAAAAACTAGGTGGTTGTTGTGGCAGGTGCTTGTAGTCCCAGCTACTCGGGAGGCTGAGGCAAAAGGATTGCTTGGGCCCAGAAGTTTGAGGTTTCTGTGAGCTATGACAGCATAGTACTCCACCCAGGGCAACAGAGTGAGATTCTGTCTCAGAAAAAAAAAAAAAAAAATAGAGGCAGAAATAGAGACAGAAACAGATATATTAAGAGATAGATGGACAGAGAAATAAGAGACAGGGATAGAGACAGAGAAAAGGGCTAACTTTTTTTTTTTTGTGTGTGTGTGACAGAATCTCACTTTTTTGCCCCTGATAGAGTGCTGTGGTGTCACAACTCACAGCAACCTCAGACTCCTGGACTCAAGTGATTCTCTTGCCTCAGCCTCCCAAGTAGCTGGGATTACAGGTGCCTGCCACAACTCTCAGTCTTGTTCAGGCTGGTCTCAAACTCATGAGCTCAGGCAATCCACCTGCCTTGGCCTTCCAGAGCACTGGGATTATAGGTGTGAGCCACCTGGCCTGGCCTACTGTAACTTTCTATGTTTATATACACAAATAGCATTGTCACACCTGCCTGCAGTATTCAGTATTATAGCCCAGGAGCTGCCGGCTATTCCAGGAAGTTGGGTGCGTGGTAAGCTGTGCTGCCTGGGTTTGTGAGCACTTGTGTTGGCATAGGGACAAAGTCACCTAATAGTGTGTGCTTCTTTGCGTGTGCCCGGTGTCTGGGCATGACTGTACTTCTCTCTCTTCTCTCATCTCGTCATGAGGCTAGAAAACAGGCCAGAAACATGCAGGGTGGTTTATCCTGCCTCTGGCAGGGGCATCAATGTCCCCCTGGGTCATGATGTCGCTGCCCTACCTCTGGGATACTTTTTTTTTTTGAGACAGAGTCTCAAGCTGTTCCCCTAGGTAGAGTGCCGTGGTGTCATAGCTCATAGCAACCTCCAACTCTTGGGCTCAACCTATCCTCTTGCCTTAGTGTTTCTATTTTTAGTAGAGACGGGATCTTGCTTTTGCTCAGGCTTGTCTTGAACTTGTGAGCTCAGGCAATCCACCTGCCTCGGCCTCCCAAAATGCTACGATTACAGGCGTGAGTGAGCCACTGTGCCCAGCCTGGGATGTGTATTTTAAATCATGTTTTGGCTTGCTTATTTTTATGGTTTTAGTTGGGGTCTAGTAAGAAAGCATGGTGATTTTTAGAATTCTTTCCTGTTGATTTTTTTTTACTTTTATCATGAGAATTTCTGAACAAATGAAGTCAAGAGTACAGTATGAGGCTGGGTATGGTGGTTCACACCTGTAATTTCAGCACTTGGGAGGCTGAGGTGGATGGATTACCTGAGCTCACGAGTTTGAGACCAGCCTGAGCAAGAGCAAGACCCTGTCTCTAAAACTAGCTGGGCCTTGTGTGGGCAGCTATAGTCCCAGCTACTCGGGAGGCTAAGGTAAGAGGATCACTTAAACCCAAGAGTTTGAGGTTGCTCTTGTTGAGGTTGACACCACAACACTCTACAGAGGACGACAAGTGAGACTCTGTCTGAAAAACAAAAAAAGAGAGTACAGTATGGTGCACTGTATTCTCTCCAGGGCAGTCGCCAACCTCCACAGGTGCTTGGCCACCTGTCCCTAGCATGATGTCTGCATAGAAATCTGAGGCATCACGACATGCCAGCTGTAAATGACTTAGGAGGCCTCTCTATAAGAGAAGGGTCTTTTAGACACTAGCCACAGACCATGGTCCCCAACTTTGAGTTGGGTTCAATTGCTTTGTGTCAAATGCCGACATTTCCCTGATTATCTTATAACATTTTGTAACAGTGGTTCAAATCAGGATTGGAAAGCCTGGCATGGTGGTTCCAGCTACTTGGGAGGCTGAGGCAGGAGGATCATATGATTCCAGGAGTGCAAGGCTGCAGTGAGCTGTGATTGCTACCGTCCTCCAGCCTGGGTGACAGAGTGATACCTTCATCTCTTAAAAAAAAAAAACAACAACAAATGAGGATTGGAGTGAGAGCCGTCCTCCCATTGGCACCTAGGGTGTCCTTCTCTTAACCGATAGAACTTAGAGTTGGTTGGAGGCATCAGGGCATTTACCGGTTGGGACCTTGCTAGTCAGGACGATGTGCCTATCTGAATATCCTATGACCATGACTGGCTAAGACCCCATCAAATGTGTGGCAGGAGTGTATCTGGGAGGCCCATGTCTCTCTGACTTGTTCTGGTCACTCCATGTGTGCACCTGGCTTCTGTCAGGTCTGTGCTTATGTCCAGGCCTGTTGCTCCCGGTGTTGGGAAATGTCCCATGTTCATCTGTGCTCCCTACCCGGTGGCCTGGCCAGGGTACTTCTGTCCTTAGTCGATGGGAGAGACCATCCTCCCTCCCTGCAGGTGACCCTGTGAGCCCAGAGGCTCCTGGTGGCTTCAGTTTTTGTGCCTTTAGTCGAGACAGACTTGTCTTTGAGTCCATTGGCCATCTCTTTCATGTTTTGGTGTTTGGCTTCATAAAAAGGATTTGAACATTTTCCTTTGCTCTCTTTCTGTGGAACAGTTCAGACAATAGTTGGGTAGAACTCTGTTGAGAGGGGTGCCTTGGCATTCGGCTGTGTTTCTTTCTTTTCTAGCTATTGCTCTGCTCAGGTTTTCTCTCTCTGAGGTCAGTTTAGTCCAAAGCTCTTTGGCTGTTAGGTAAGACCTTGAGAACTAAGCCCTCCTTATGGTTCTGCTCCTTCTCCCTCTATCCTCCTTCCCCTTAGGCCTTAGCTCCTCATCTGCCAAGACGCTGTTTTGACCTTGGGTCAGTTGAGAACCCTGTCTGAGCACCCTCAGGAGTGCTCCATGGTCTCCTCAGAAGCAAGTCCCTGAGGGGTCACCTGCTCTGGGGTGGGCTGGGTGGGTGGGGACTGGGCTGAATCCTGGTGTGCTTGCAGTGGAGACCTTTGGGGATCTAGCCTTCAGCGACATCTTCCTTCACCTGCTCACGGGGAACCTGGCACTGCTGGCTGACGAGTTTGCCCTGGAAGATTTCTGTAGCAGCCTCTTTGATGGCTTCTTCCTGGCCACCTCACCAAGGTAGGCCCATGACCCTGGGGGAATGGTAGGAACTATCCACGGCAGCCTGGGAGGTAGCTGGCCTTTCATCCTGGAGGTAAGGGCCCACAGGTGGGTCTGTTGGGCACCAAGGCTGGGCTGGCCCCAAGGATGCTGGGGCACAGCTGGGTAGAGGTCCTGTCTCCAGAGCCATGCCCACCTGCAGCTGGGCAGGGCCTGGGAAGGAAGCTAGGTCTATTGGCCCGCCCACTCCAGCCCCACCTTACCTTTCCCAGGAAGGAGAATGTGCACCGCCATGTGCTGCGACTTCTCATCCACCTGCACCCCAGGGTGGCCCCTTCCAAGCTGGAGGCCTTGCAGAAGGCCTTGGAGCCCACAGGCCAAGTGAGTCCCCCCTCAGGGGGCTTTCTTTGTGAATGAGTTTGGCTAGCACCAGCCTCAGGCATGCTCATCTCGCCTCGGGTGCTGCCCCTCACCTTGTTGCTTGCGAATGGTCTGTGGGTGCCCTTTCCCCCTTAACTGGGGCCCTGCCCTGTGCACAGGCTGCCCCATAGCTGTGGTTTCTCCACAGAGCGGAGAGGCTGTGAAGGAACTTTACTCCCAGCTTGGTGAGAAGCTGGAGCAGCTGGACCATCGGAAACCCAGCCCGGTCCAAGCCGTGGAGACACCTGCCCTGGAGCTGCCTCTCCCTAGTGCAGCCACCCCTGCTGTGCTCTGATGCTTCTCAGGTGCCCCTCTGGACAGCCAGGAGAGCCAGGAGAAGAGGCTTCCCTTTGGACCCAGGAGTATAGGCAGAGTGGCTGCTCCTAAGGATGAGGGAGAGCTGCTGTCTACATGGTGAGATCCACGTCTTGCCCTAGCATCCTGGCTGGCTCTGGGGAGCACAGACCCCACTTGTTCCTTTGTAGCTGTGAAACACTTTTCAGGTGTTTGTGGCTGTAGCAGAGATGGATGGACAGTAGTAGGAATTAGAAAAACCCCCACCTGTTTTCCAAGGGACAAAGATGGGCCTAAGCCAAGGAGGGCGGAGCCTCCCCAGGGGCTGGAGGGGCGAGTGTGGAGCCACCTTGTCAGCACAAATTGGCAACAGCCCAGGGTTTCCTGGTCACTGTCTGCAAAGGTAGAGGCACGCCTTCTATTGAGTGTGAGGGCCATGTGGATGGTCCCTGCTGACCAAAGGCCTGGCAGCTGCCTCCCCTTCCCCACAGTGCCATATGGCAGATAATGTGGGAGACATGGCAAAGAAAGCCCAGGCCCCACAGGCTGCCTCAGTTTACCTTTGGAGCTTAGGGCTCCTCTCGTACTATCTCCACCTGTCACAGGCTGGTGTACATGGTGAGATTTCACTTAATGTAAATAAAAGGCATTTTGGTAAATCCATGGATGTTTCTGTGCTGGCCCTTGGAGGGTGGACGCAACATTCTTACTGGCCAGAGAGCCAGTCCCTCTAGCTCTGTAGGCTACAGTCTTTAGACTGGTTGGTTGGCGACAGTTCCTGAACAGGCTATAGGACCCCCTGTAGGTAGCTCTTTTATTTCCACACTGAGTTCAGGTGAGCCCCCCGGAGGGCTAAGGATGAGCCCAAGGTCATAGGCAGAGCTGGAACCGCTCTGAGCAGAAGATGCCTCTCTTAGCTGGGTGGCAGCTTGTGGAGTATTATCCTCTGGGTGGCTTGAGGGAAGACAAGCCCCATCACCAGGCTGTCCTGTCTCCTTAGGGACACCTGCCGCTGGGCTCTGCTCCCATGGTGTGCCAGACAAGACTTGGCAGGTTGGGACCCATTAGATATGATATGAGCCACATGAGGGTACAGCCCCCTACCCCTGCCCGGTGCTGGGTCCCCGGGGGATGGGTGAGGTTAGTACCCTCTGGGCTCTGCTGCTCTGGGGCTCTGGGAAGACCTGCACTGGGCCTATGGTCTGTACTGTGAGATTGGTGCTTTAGTCTGCCCTCCTGTGGCAGGGAAGTCCCAGGTTGAGGGCTGTGGTGGGAAAGGGGACACAGACAGTGTGGGGCTCCCTAGGACTGGGAGGTTGACCTGGTCTGGCTGGTGGGGGAAACTGGTATGTGGGTTCTGGGCATGGTTAGAAGATAGGGCAGTAGGGGCAGCGCCTGTGGCTCAAGGAGTAGGGCGCCAGCCCCATATACTGGGGGTGGCGGGTTCAAGCCCGGCCCTGGCCAAAACTGCAAAACAAAACAAAACAAACAAACAAATAAAAATAAGTAAATAAAAATAAAAAAGATAGGGCAGTAGGGTTTCCAGACATACAGGACACAGAGGTGAGAGGTAGAAGAACTTAGCTTGGTAGACTGTCAGAGGTAGATCAGGGCTTATGGAGCTGGACAGGTATCATGGCGGGCCTAGGGTCTTTTCGTGTTTGTTTTTTTTTTTTTTTTTTAGAGACAGAGTCTCACTTTGTTGTCCTTGGTAGAGTACTGTGGAGTCACAGCTCACAGCAACCTCCAGCTCTTTGGCTTCCAATTCTTTGCCTTTGGTGATTCTCTTGCCTCATCCTCCCAAGTAGCTGGGACTACAGGCACCTGCCACAATCCCTGGCTATTTTTTGTTATAGTTTGGCTGGGGCTGAGTTTGAACCTGCCACCCTCTGTATATGGGGCCGGCGCCCTATTCAACTGAGGTACAGGTGCCGCCTGGGCCTAGGGTCTTGAGCTCAGGAGATTGAACCTGGGGTGTGGGTCTTACATCAGCCAGGGTGCCTTGAGTCTTGAGGCTGTAGGGAGTGGACAAGGCCTGGCTGCCCATCACAAGGCAGGGCAGGGAGTTGCAGAAGCCCAGGGAGCAGGGGCCTGAGTTGAAATGCTGCTGAGGGTCTGGGCAGGGGGCATAGTGGCCTGGACAGGAGCAGGGCCACTATGCCCTGGGGGTACAGGGAGAGGAGAGGCCTGGAGACTGAGAAGCAAGGGAATGGGGTGGGTGGGTGCTGGGCCAAGATGTATGTTTTTGTTTTTGAGACACAATCTCATTATTTCACCTGGGCTAGAGTGCCGTTGGGTCAGCCTAGCTCACAGCAACCTCAAACTTCCAAGCTCAAGGGATCCTCCTACCTTGGCCTCCAGAGTGTTTGGACTACAGGTTGTGAGGCACCATGCCCACCCAGCCTGTGCTTTTTTTTTTTTTTTTTTTTTTCTTTTGAGAAAGAGTCTTAGCTGTTGCTATGGGTAGAGTGCTGTGGTGTCATAGCTCACAGCAACCTCCAACTGGGGCTCCAGTGATCCTCTTGCCTCAGTTTCTCTATTTTTAGTAGGGACAGGGTCTTGCTTTTGTTCAGGCTGGTTTCAAACTCGTGAGCTCAAGCAATGCATCTGCTTCAGCCTCCCAGAGTGCTAGGATTACAGGCATGAGCCACTGTGCCTGTTATTTTTTTTAAGGTGGAAAACTACATCATTCTAGGCTGGTAGCAGAGTGTAAAGTGGACAGTGTTGTGACAGTGGCTAAAGGGGTGGGCTGGGCAAAGCAGGGACATCCTCAAGGAGGGAGGCTGGTGGTGCAGGCCCTCCAGTCTTCTGGCAGCTTCACTTCTTAAGTCATGGGCTGGGTAGAGGTGGCTGCGGGAGTGGACAAAGAGCAAAGTGGCCATGAGTGAGTGTGGACACTTGGTGTAGTCACTGGGAAGTGTGATGGGCCCTGAGGCTCATGGTCAAGATGGACAGACTGCTCAGTGTGGCCAGGCTCCTCTGGCCTCATTCAAGTGCAGACTGTGCAAGCAGGATTGAAGCTGTCTATCTAAACCCTGTGGTCTCCCAGCATGAGGGTGGGGGCCTTCAGGGGCCCTGGGAGAACTGGCAGAGGAGCAAGCCTGTCTCCAGGTGGGCCGATGGCTGGTCAGCTGCTTCTGCCAGAGGCCCACCTGCCAGAACCTCTGGGGTCCAAAGCCACATCACGACATGGGGTGAAGAGTATATACCAAAGAACCTGCCCCTCATGGGTCGAGGGTGGCCCTGGGTACCCTGCAGTCCTTGGAGGCCTCCCTCCCACGTGGCTCAGCTACTGTGCTCCAGGATTCATGGCCCATCTTCACATACGTGACCTGTGTCCTCAGCCTCTTCTATACCGATCCTTCACCTCTCCCCCAGGCCTTGCCAGTGGGGCTGTTTTCCCCAAGACACCCAAACCCTATTCTCTGCTCTGGGCAGGCAGGGCATGCCTTGTGGCAGGTGAAGCCCCTGAGGCTTCGAATCCTGAAGGAGGTCCTCAAGCACCCTGTCCTGCACAGGGAGGGGCTCCGGTTCCTATGCACAGGGACTGGGGCTTGTGGAGAGGCACAGACAGACCCCACACTCTGGTGAGAGTGGGAACCCTGGCCCATGGTGGACTTTTCCTGTTGGTGGAGTGCAAGGAGGTGATGAATAGTCTGGAAGAAAATGGGGTGTAGGCAAAGGGGTGGCTATAGGAGGGGCCACTGGGCAGCTGGGAAGATGGGTCAGGGCAGGGCAGGGATGGGGGGTGGGTGGACTCAGCCAGCCAGGGACTTTGGTGCAGTGCAGCAGGCCTGGCTGGATTGAAAGACTACAGGCACTGAGGGCCATCTAGGCACCAACAAGGCAGGGTGGAGTTAGGGATGCAGCTGCCCCTTGGTAAGTAGGGTGCCGGAAGGCTCCCAGGTCCAACTCTTGGCCCAAGTTCTTTCTAAATTTGCTCCCCAATGCCCAGAAGGACCTGAGCCATGTGAAGACATCCCCAGTTCTAGAACTTCTGTCCTAGTGTGTGCTGTCCTGTCATGGGCAGGGGGCTCCAGGTTGGGGGACAGAGGAAGGGGCAGGAAAAGGAAATGAGCCCTGCTCTGAGGCCCCATTTTGGGGTAGAGGAGGGTAAGAGAAGAGGGGGAGTTGGAAGGCTTCAGACTGGTAGGACCCTGTCTGCCCCTCCACTCTGCCCTGTGGAGGCCGGGTTAGGTGGTGGTCTGGGATGTGGGGGGCCCTGGAGGACAGCCTGGTACAAGGAGCCAGGTATGGGGGAGGCATGTGGGAGAAGCCTAGACTGAGCTAGGAGAGTGTGGAGAGCATAGGACTGAAGAAGAGGTAGGTGATCTGCCAGCAGGGCATCTGGGCAAACCAGCCAGGCCTCCCCCTCTGGGGCCTCCATCCAGCCCATGTCCCGCCTGTGCCGCACCCCCTGACGCACTTCCTTTGCATACAAGCGGAAACCTCTCAGAGCTTCCTCCACTCTGACGCTCCCTGGGGACCCACAGGTGCTGCTGCCCCCTCCAGGCCTCAGCACCCGGGAGGTCCACACCTTTCCTTAGGCCGGCCGGGCATTTCCTGTTTCAGGAGCCACAGCGTCTGGCAGGATCTGGTGCAGACAGGGGCGGTGGAGCTGCAGGTATTGGGGGTTGGGGGGGGCTGGAGGCAGGGCTCAGACAAGCCCCTACCATTGGGTGGCTCTTCCATGTCTTGCCTTACCCCTGCTGGTCTCTCGAGGTCTCCAGCTGCTGCCCACTGCCCACCCACTGCCCTGTAAGTGTATTCACTGGAGAGTTGTAGGGAGGACCCCAGTTTTGTCATTGGGAGCTAGGGAGGTCTGGTCTGAACCAAGGGACAGGCCTGGGGGCCGTTATCAAAATACTGATTTCCGGCCAGACACCCCTTCAGTGTTCTTGAGTGTGTGGGCATCTTTGAACTCCTAGGGGTGCTCGGATATCTAGTCCCTGTGCCCCCTCCTGGGGAGAGTCCACTGGAGCTGCAGGTGGGGGCAGGGTCTGGCTTGACCCTCCTCACCCTAACTAGCACAAGGTTACCACCCCACTCCTCCAGGAAGCAGGTCAGGCTCCAGATAAGCTGCACCCCCACATCAGCCGGGCCACTTCCTGAGGACCTGAGATATTTGCATTGGGGCCCGCGAAGGAACCGCTTCCTGGTCAGCGGGCGCTTCCTGGTCAGCGGGTGAGGCCGGGACCAGGCCCTGGCTGTGGGGCAGCACTGGACGCACCCCGCGGGGATCCCGGGGGTAAGATCACTCGTGGGAAGGGTTCCAGACGCGGTCCGCGGGGGGAAGGCCCTGGCAGGAGTCCAGAGACCCTCCTCGTCTTCCAGTTGCAGGGAGGGCGACCTGAATGCAGAACGCCGCGCCTGCGCCATGGACCGTGGCCAGCCCAGCCCAGAGCCCACGGCCGCGGTCCCCCGAGTAATCGCGCCGGTGCGCGCTGTGCTCCGCTTGCGCCGCCGGGCGTGCGTACTCCGCCAGCGGCGCCTCCCGCTTCCCAGCGCGGGGCCAGAGGGGACTGGGGCGCCCAGGCTGGGCTGCAGCTCCGGGGTACCGCGCTCAAACCTGGACCAGCCACAATTCTTCACCTTCGATGGCCCAGCGGAGCTGTCCTCGAGGACGCCGCGCAAGAGGCGCCGGCGGAGCCGCGTAGTGCTTTACCCGGAGACCTCACGCAAGTATCGGCCACGCGTGGAGCGCAGGAGCCGTGCACAGCGCTGCCTGCTGCTGCTCGTAGCCATCGTGGGCTTTCAGGTGCTCAACGCCATTGAGAACCTGGACGATAACGCCCAGCGTTACGACCTCGACGGGCTGGAGAAAGCGCTGCAGCGCACCGTGTTCGGCCAGTCCGCTGCTGTGGGGCGCGTCGTGGCGCTGATGCGAGACTACCTGGCCACGCACGTACACATTCGGCCGCTCCTCCTGGCGTTGCACGGACCCAGTGGCGTGGGCAAGAGCCACATGGGCCGCCTGCTGGCACGCCACTTCCGCGCCGTGCTGGAGGACAGTGCACTTGTGCTGCAGTACCACACACGGCACCACTGCCCCGAGCAGCGCGCCACGCAGGACTGTCGCGAGGAGCTGGCGCGGCGGGTAACCGACGTGGTGGCGCGGGCTGAGGCAGAGGAGAAGACCCCGCTCTTGGTGTTGGATGAGGTGGAGCTCATGCCACCTGCGCTGCTGGACGAGTTGCACGGCTTCTTGCAGCCGCAGCGCTCCCACCATTTCCACAACGCGATCTACGTGCTCCTCAGTGGCGCCGGAGGCGCTGAGATCACGCGCTTCGTGCTGCAGAACGAGTCTCGCACGCTTTCCTTGAGCCCCGACGGCGCCCGGGCCGCAGCGGCACAGGCGGAGGAGGACCTGCTTGCCAGCCTGCGGGCGCTCCTAGTCCACGAGCACCCTCTGTGGCAGGCTGCGGCCATCGTGCCCTTCCTGCTGCTGGATAAACGGGACGTGGTTAACTGCTTCCGGGACGAGATGGCCGGCGAGGGGTTCTTTCCGGAGCAGGCCCGCGCTGAGCACCTGGCCGCGCAGCTCAGCTACTACCGTGTTGCTGGCCGCGAGTTCGCTATCACCGGCTGCAAGCAGGTGGTGGCCAGGGTGAATCTCCTGTAGCATAGGCACAGGCTCGGCGGACACCAGCAGGCGTTGAGGGGACGTCTGGGCTGCTGGTGGGGGCCGTAGGGGGCGGTCAAGAACCCTGGGCTTATCCCAGGTCCCTGTGCCCCCTTATAAAATTGCAATGGTTGGGGGTCAGTCAGCCCTGCCCTCTCTACATCAATTCTACACCTCAGAGCCGTTGGTCTCTCCCTGGGGTCATCAGGAGAAGTGGCACCTTCCGGTCCTTAATTTGGTCACAGTCCTCACCAGTGAGACCCAGGCATGGTTGAGGGAGCCCCAGGAGGTGGCTAGGCTGTCTCAGAGATGATCTCCAAGGGATAGACAGCTCCCAGGGTCACAATTGGAATGTGAACCCCAGCTTTTGGGATGCTTCACTCCTGACACCTGGCCCTTTCCTGGCCACTGGGTCTGGAGATGACACCGTGACTTTGCAGCCAACAATGGCAACGGTGACATCGCTCCTGGGTCCTGGCCTTTTTGTCCGCCCACCTGGTGATCTGAGGCTTACATTGCTTGACTGGAAGCAGAGGGGAGGCTGGCCTCACGCAGCCTCTCCCCTCCTCCCAAGTCCCCTGCCGAGCTCAACCCCACTAGGTTGGGCTCACCAGATGACCCAGTGAGCCCTGGGGAAAGGGTGAAAGCCCAGGCCTCAGTACCACGGCCGACTGTGGGTGGATCTCCTTGACAACGTGGGCTGTCTGGGCACCCTGGTCGCGCCCTTCCAGTCCTGAGCCTCTATAACCTTTAGTGCCCCGAGTTCTGCCCCGCCCACCGCCCCAGATCCCCACGCCGGTCCACCACCCCAACCTTTGTCCTCTTGGGGCTGGGCATGGTGAGCTGGCGGGCTCTTGGGGCCAGCTCACAGCAACCTCCAGCACACCAGGCCTCCCGGGCTCGCAGCACACAATCCGCCTCCGGAAAGCCCTTCCGGGCTCCTCGCAGATGGGCTCACTGCGCAGAAGGGGCTGTGGGCGGTTTCCACGACATGGCTTCCCGAGCCGGCGGTCGCCAGGCGACAGTTCTGCCCTCCGCCAAAGCCCCGGCAACGGGAAAGCACCGGCGGCCTCAGTGCTGCCGCCCCGCGGCCCAGCTCGGCCCAGCCCCCGGAGTCTCCAAGGTGACGGCTTCTGCGTGGGGGCGAAGCGTCAAGAGCAGAGCTGCTTTCATTTTCTCCCCTTGCGGTCTCCGCCAGGCCCGCTCCGAAGGAGCGCACTGCCCAATGGATGGGACACAGGCACGCTGACCACAACCGCACCAGCACTCTAAAGGTGGGGCCGCGGGTGGGAGGCGGCGAGGAGGGAGTTCGCCCCAGTGGTAGGTGGAGGGGTGGGGCGTCGGGGGGACACAGCGAGGTATTGGCGGTGCCGTGCTTGTAGTCAGTCTGCACGCAGGTTTGTGTGATACCACGAACTTTGACAGACAAACTCAGTCTGACTCCTGTCCTTGGAGACTCCCTTGGTGGCCACAGTTACCTGTGACAGTGTCCCCAGAAGAGTTGGCTGGCTGGCTCCTTGAGCAGAGGTCCTGCCAGTCTCCGAAAGGGTTCCACTTTCCGTCCTCCCACACGCCTTCTCCTCCTGGTCTGCGGAGCTGGGAGAGGGCCCTTAAAATCTGTGATTTCTTTTCTTTTTTCTTTTTCTTTTTTTTTTTTTTTGAGACAGTCTCACTGTGTCACCCTCAGTAGAGTGCTGTAGTGTCACAGCTCACAGCAACCTCCAGCTCTTGGGCTTAGGCAATTCTCTTGCCTCCGCCTCCTGAGTAGTTGGGACTACAGGTGCCCGCCACAACGCCCGGGTATTTTCTGTTGCAGTTCGGCTGGGGCCGGGTTTGAACCCGCCACCCTTGGTATATGGGGCCGGCGCTCTACTCACTGGGCCACAGGGGCTGCCCAATCTGTGATTTCTTGGACAGATGCAGCGCACAGATCTTGCGCCAAGGACACAGTGGTTGGGGTGAGGGTTGTCCATCCTGCCCATATAGGCCTGAGAATTCTGGGGGCTTCCTGGGGCTTCCTGGGGCCTGCGGGAGGAGTCTGGGTCTCCTGGTGGTACCAAGAAACCTTTGTCCACTTGGGGCTGGGCGTGGTGAGCTGGCAGGCTCTTGGGGCCAGTTTTGTCCTTTTTAACCCCAGTGGCTGGGTGCCTGGGGAAGGAGCCCTCCTCTCTTAGCCGGAATATCTGTCAGAAGATCCCTCAGTGGGAGATGCCCTGCTCTGATGTCCGAGGGCTTTCTGTTGACCCTTCCACGTTGTGTGTATAACAGACGGAGGGAGCTGCTGAATAAGTGTGTTTGCCAGCCCCTGCCTGGGTGATGTTGGGGTCTCATCACTCTCCACAGGGAGGCCCAAGGGGTATCAGCTCCCCCTTCCCTTAAGCATCTGCCTTGAGAAGTCTCCTGCCCAGCCAAGCGTGGACATTCATTTGCCATTCCATCAACACCACCCACCCAGCAGCTACTTGCATCTAAAAGTCCAAACCTATGGGGAGTTTTATTTTATCTTTTTATTTATTTCTAAAAGATCACACTGAGGCCAATTTCTGTGCTTAGGAAGAATGAGCACTAACTTCTGGGGGCTGGTTGTGTGTGAGGCCAGAGGGCTCCCTTGTTAATAAACCGTGCTGCTCATATCTGACTGCCTATTGTTTTTTATCTGCTAAACCTATTAATAACTGAGACAGGCATGTTGAATTCTTGCCATTTAATGGTAGATTTATCAAATTCTCTCTAAGCCTCTATTTAATAGGCAATACTAATTTTTTTT
Organism: Loris lydekkerianus; assembly: GCA_963574355.1. Classification (NCBI taxonomy): domain Eukaryota; kingdom Metazoa; phylum Chordata; class Mammalia; order Primates; family Lorisidae; genus Loris; species Loris lydekkerianus. The sequence goes on along the minus strand of CAUYPK010062378.1, from coordinate 6,702 downwards.
TTTTAGAGACAGAGTCTCACTTTGTCAATCTCATTAGAGTACTGTGGCGTCACAGCTCACAGCATCCTCCAGCTCTTGGGCTTAGGTGATTCTCTTGTCTCAGCCTCCAAAGTAGCTGGGGTTATAGGTGCCTGCCACAACACCTGGCTTTTTTTTTTTTTTTTTTTTTTTGAGACAGAGCCTCAAACTATTGCCCTGGGTAGGGTACTATGGCATCAAAGCTCATAGCAACCTCCAACTCCTGGGCTCAAGTGAGTCTCCTGTTTCTGCCTCCCATGTAGCTGGGACTACAGGCACCTGCTACAATGCCAGGGTATTTTTTGGTTGCAGCCATCATTGTCGTTTGGCAGGACTGGGATGGATTCGAACCTGCCAGCTCAGGTGTATGTGGCTGGCACCTTAGCCGCTTGAACCACAGGTGCCAAGCCCTGGCTATTTTTTTGTTGTAGTTGTTTAGCCGGGCTGGGTTTGAATCTGCCACCCTCTGTGTTATGTGGCTGGCGCCATAACCACTGTGCTCTGGGCACTGAGCCACTATTTTTTTTTTTTTTTAATTGAGACTTATGAAAAGGGAAGTGGTTGGACTGGAGAGCTGATGTAAGGACTGTGGGATCACCTGGATTCTACCACTTACACATTAAGGCTTTACAGGAAATCCATACATAACTAAAAAAAAAAATGTTTTCTTTAATTGCCCTAGACAGGTGCTAAGGGTAGACTGCCCATGCTGGGCATGTGGGAAGCTGTCGGCTAATCAGATCATCCCAAAATGTAATAGCTGTTTTCTCTGGTATGTGTAAGCCATTTATGTGTAGTTGTCTGAGTTATTCTTGGTGTACCTCCATTATTATTATGTAGTAAACCTCTTGATCTGTAGTAATGGCTTTTTCTTACAGTCTCTTTTGTCTGATATTAATATAGCTAGTCCAGCATCAGTAGGTGAAGCTGCTATTCAGTTAGTATTTGTTTGGGATATATTTTCTAAGTCTTATTTTTTAAACTCCATCTGTTATAAACAGCAAGTAGTTGGATTTTTTTTTGTTTTGTTTTGTTTTTTTTTTGAGACAGACTCTAGCAGAGGCGCAGGTGTCCTCAAACTTTTTAAACAGGGGGCCAATTCACTGTCCCTCAGACTGTTGGAGGGCCAGACTATAGTTTAAAAAACAAACAAAACTATGAACAAATTCCTATGCACACTGCACATATCTTATTTTGAAGTAAAAAAACAAAATGGGAACAAATACAATCACACCGCCTCATGTGGCCCACGGGCAGCAGTTTGAGAACCCCTGGGCTAGAGTGTTGTAATATCATCCTAGCTCACAGCAACCTCCAACTCCTGGGCTCCAGCAATACTCCTGCCTCAGCCTCCAAGAGTGCTGGGATTATAGGCATGAGCCACCACCCTCAGTAGTTGGATTTTTGACAAGATGAATTTGAGAGTCTTGGTCTTTGAGCTGCCAGGTTTATAGTCCATTTACATTGATTGCAACTATTGATACTGATAAATTTCTTTCCATGACTTCATTTTGTGCCTCTGGTTGTCCTACTTTTTCTATGTTTCCTTTTTTTCTTATTTTTTGCTTTTCTTTTTTTTTTCATAGTGACCCCTCCTTCCCCCAACCCCCAGTGTTCTATTTTTTTCCCCTTAATTGGTTTGGAGGCTATATCATGAATACCTAACTTAACAAGTTTTGCACCCTCACACGGACAATACAAAAACTTTATGTCTCCTGAATGCTAATTCAGCCTTCTTTCAGCATAAGTGTCATTCTTATTGAGTGGGTTACTTTGTCCTCTTTGTATGCACCAATATAGCAGACATATTATTACATTTGTTATTGATTTAAAATTTTTATTTAATGGATTTATATATAAAATAGTTGTAGAGGAATGGACACCATGCTTGCAAGGACAGTTACTGATTCTTATCACATTAAAAGGAAAGGCTGAGAACAGGAAAGTTTCCTGGCAAGCCTAGAGATGTTTTGTGACTTAAGTGCAATCCACCAAGTAACTCAGTGTTCCCGAATGAGATAAGATCAGGCACTCATCAATAAGCAGGTGTTAAACATTGATGCTTGGTGCTCCTTCATGGGGGTTGTGGGGAAAGAACACAAGAGGAAAGAGCACCTGGCAATCCTTAAGCACGCAGCCCTCTTATGTCATTACTTTAACGCTCCAAACCTGTTGTGTATAACCTTAGTAAATAACTATTGTGGAGGGGGCTCAGGACTCTCCTACACCACTGGTTAGCCCACCTTTTGCAAGTTAGCACTTCAATACATGTCCCACCTGGTTCTTTCCTGCAGCGCCGGGAGGCATAGTGTCCCTGCTGGTGACAAATAGTTTATTCTTTTTCAAACGTTCCATGATTCTGGTTCTGTTACAAACCCTATTTCCAGATTTCTTATGCATCTCTGGGTAAATTTCTGGGCTCTCCTTCTGTTTCCATTGGTCATTGTGTTTTCCCTGGGCTGACACCATGTGGTCCTAATTGCCACAGTGTCATATGTTCATGTGAATCACAGAATCTGTGTTCTTCTCAAAGAGTCTCTTGGCTATCCGTAGGCTTTTTGCTTAGAACTTGATTTTGTCAAATTCTTTGAAAAAACCTTGTAGAACTTTACTGGAATTTCATTAACTCTATCAGACCAATTTTGAGAACATGGACATCATTGCACTGTTACAAGTTGAATCTCCTTTATCCGAAATGTCTGAGTTCAGAAGTGTTACGGATTTCAGATATTTTGGATTTTAGAATATTCTCATATACCTAATGAGAAATACTAATAATAGGACCTAAGTCTAAAAACTAATTTATTTGTGTTTTATATACATAACTTGAAGGTAGTTTTATATAATATTTTAGATAATTTTGAGAGTGAAACATCTTGTGTAGGTTGAAGCCTCAGAAAGCAAAGATGTCAGGTTTCTATTGTGACATATTGATGCCCAAGAACGTTTGGATTAGGGGGATATTCTACTTATGTTTATCAAAACCTTATTTAACATCCTTCAGTAAAGTTTTATAATTTTCTTCAGAAAGGTCTTGTTTTTGTTAGATTTAGTCTTTTTTTTTTCTTACACGGAGTCTCACTTTGTCACCTCTATAGAGTACTGTGGTGTCACAGCTCACAGCAACCTCTAACTCTTGGGCTCAAGTGATTTTCTTCCTTCAGCTTCCTGAGTAGCTGAAACTATAGGCACTGCCACAATGCCCGGCTATTTTTTGAGATGGGGTCTTGCTCTTGCTCAGGCTGGTCTCTAACTCCTGAGCTCAAGCAATCTATCCTCCTTGGCCTCCCAGAATGCTGGGATTATAGGTGTGAGTCACTGTTCCCAGCCTTGTTAGATTTATTCTTAGAAATCCTAGCCCTTGTTGGTACATGGAGGCTTACTGTTGTAAAATATAGCACAAGAATATATTGAGAAAAGTGTACTGAACAAACTATATATTCAAAGTTTTACCACAAAGCAGCCACTCACATGCTCACCATACAAGTCAGGACTAGAACGTGGTCAGGGTCTTCAAGGCCTCCCTCACCTCCCACTCACTGGCTTCTCCCCACCCTCATCCCCCAGGCAGTAACTATCCAATTTTCCCACCTTGTTTGCCTCATACTTTTACCACCTAACTTTGCAACCCTAACCACTCTATTCCATGTATACCTCAGTGCCTCAGAAAAGTGCCTTGTACTTTCTGTCTATAGGTTTATTATTATTATTATTATTATTTATTTTATTTTTTTTTTTTGAGACAGAGCCTCAAGCTGTCAGCCTGGGTAGAGTGCTGGGCTCCAGAGATTCTCCTGCCTCCGCCTCCCAAGCAGCGGGGACTACAGGCAACCACCACAATGCCTGGCTATTTTTTGGTTGCAGCTGTCATTGTTTGGTGGGCGTGTGCTACATTCCAACCTGCCAGCTCAGGTGTATGTGACTGGCGTCTTAGCTGCTTGAGCCACAGGCACCAAGCCTATTCTTATTCTTATTCTTTTTTTTTTTTTTTTTTTGCAGTTTTTGGCTGGGGCCAGGTTTGAACCCACCACCTCCAGTATATGGGGCCGGTGCCCTACTCCTTTGAGCCACAGGAGCTGCCCTCTTATTCTTATTCTTTTTGAGACAGAGTCTTACCCTGTTGCCCTCGGTAGAGTTCTGTGGCGTCACAGCTCACAGCAACCTCAAACTCTTGGGCTTAGGTGATTCTCTTGCCTCAGCCTCCCAAGTAGCTGGGACTACAGGCACTCGCCACAATGCCTGGCTATATTTTTGTTGCAGTTTGACCAGGGCTGGGTTCGAACCTGCCACCCTGGGTATATGGGGCCAGCAGCCTACCCACTGAGCCACAGGCACCGCCCATTATTATATATTTTTAAGAGAGACAGAGTCTCAATCTGTCACCCAGGCTGAAGTGCATGGCATCATCACAGCTCACTGTAACCTAAAACTGGTCTTAAGCGACCCTCCTGCCTCAGCTCCCAAGTACCAGGTTTGAGCCACCATGACTAGCTAAATTTTTTTTTTTTTTTTTTTTTTTTTTTAGACATGGAGCCTCACTATGCTGCCCACACTGGTCTGGAACTCCTGGGCTCAAAAGATCCTCCTACCTCAGCCTCCCAGCTGGTATTCCCTGTGTGAGCCACCAACCCTGGCCTAAGTTTCATTTTTAAAAAAGCATTTCATATAGGCTTGGTGCTTGTAGCTCAGCAGCTAGGGCGCCAGGCACATACACTGGAGCTGGTAGGTTCAAACCTGGCCTGGGCCTGCAAGCAACAATGACAACTACAACAAAAAAATAGCCAGGCATTGCAGCAGGTGCCTGCTGTCCCAGCTGAGGCAAGAGAATTGCTTGCCGGATGGCAGTGGCGTGCGCCTGTAGTCCCAGCTACTCGAGAGGCTGAGACAGGAGCATGGCTTGAGTCTAGGAGTTCTGGGCTGTAGTGTGCTATGCTGATGGGGTGTCTGCCCTAAGTTCGGTATCAATATGGTGACCTCCTGGGAGCAGGGGACCACCAGATTGCCTAAGGAGGGGTGAACCAGCCCAGGTCGGAAACAAAGCAGGTCAAAATTCCTGTGCTGATCAGTAGTGGGGTTGCACCTGTGAATAGCCACTGCACTCCAGCCTGGGCAACATAGCCAGACCCCGTCTCTAAAAAAAAAAAAAGGGAGAGAGAAAATCGCTTAAGCCCAAGAGTTTGAGGTTGCTGTGAGCTGTGATGCCATAGCACTCTGCCGAGGGTGACAAAGTGAGACTCGGTCTCAAAAAAAAAAAAAAAAAAAAAGCAATTCATACAAATGGAATTTTTTGCAGCTTTTTGTGTCTGACTTTGTTCATTCGGCATCATGTCTCCAAATCTCACTCAAGTTGCAGGACACAGCCCTGGTTCATGGCTTTCTGTTGCCAAATAGATTTCATGAAATGGACCACAGACATTTGGTTTATTCAGTCACCAGTGTATGGACATTTGGATGTTTCCACTTTTTAGCTGTTATGAAGAATGGTGCAGGAAACATCTGCCAAACATTTCTTTGTGCAGACATATGTTTTCATTTCTCTTGAATATTATCAAGGAATGGAATTGATGGTTCATGTGAAAATATCAATTTGATTTTTTTTTTTTTTTTTTTTTTGCGCTTGTAGCTCAGCAGCTAGGGTACCAGCCACATACACTGGTAGGTTCAACTCAAACCTCAAACTCTTGGGCTTAAATAATTCTCTTGCCTCAGCCTCCTGACTAGCTGGGACTATAGGCGCCCACCACAACACCCGGCTATTTTGTTGTTGTTGTGTTGTTGTCATTGTTGTTTAGCAGGCCCCGACCAGGCTCCAACCTGGCTCCAACCCGCCAGCCTCAGTGTACATGGCTGGCACCATAACCACTGAGCTATGGGTGCTGAGCCATCAATTTGATTTTTTTTTTTTGCAGTTTTTGGCCGGGGCCGGGTTTGAACCTATCACTTCCAGTATATGGGGCCGGCGCCCTACTCCTTTGAGCCACAGGCACCGCCCCATCAATTTGATTTTTTAAGAAATTGAAACTGGAAGGTGCCTGTGGCTCAGTGAGTCGGGTGCCGGTGAGGGTGGCAGGTTCAAACCCAGCCCCAGCCAAACTGCAACAACAACAAAATAGCCAGGTGTTGTGGCGGGTGCCTGTAGTCCCCGCTACTCGGGAGGCTGAGGCAAGAGCATCGCCTAAGCCCAAGAGCTGGAGGTTGCTGTGAGCTGTGACACCACAGCACTCTACCAAGAGTGACAAAGTGAGACTCTGTCTCTAAAAAAAAAAAAGAAAGAAACTGTGAAACTGCTTTCCATAGTGGCTCATCATTTTACATTCCCGTTGGTGGCATACGAGAGTCATTCTTTCGCCACACCCTCACCGACACTTGCTGTTGACATTCTGGTATTTATTTATTTATTTTTTGAAACAGAGTCTCATTCAGTTGCCCTGGATAGAGTGAGATTTAGCTCCCAGTAACCTCAAACTCCTGGGTTTAAGCGATCCTCCTGCCCTGGCTTCCCAAAGTGCTGGGATTACAGGTGCAAGCTACTGCGCCCGACCACTTTTTTTTTTTTTTTTTTTGAATTTATTTATTTTTTTATTGTGGAGAAGGGGCAGGGAAAGAAGGCGGGGGAAGAGGTGAGTGACAGGGTTGGGCCAGTGGCATGGTACCACATTGGCTGTATCTAGGTAGAGGCAGTTT
>CAUYPK010062377.1:0-11101 GCA_963574355.1 Loris lydekkerianus | reverse complement strand
TCTGTCAGAAAGGCAAGGTGCCATTTCCATTCTGCATCATTGAGCTCTGGTACTTCTTTATTTTTTGAAAGCAGAAAAGCTGTAATCTGTGGAAGTAAATCATAGAAATGTTTCAAAACTCTCCCTCAACTCAGCGAATGGACTTCTGTGTGGTACAGAACATCTTCACAGGCAACATTTAGCTCAGGCAGAAATTCCTGAAATTGTCTCTGGTTTAGTGCATTACCTGTAATGAAGTTAACACAAGATACCACAGTATTCATAAGAGTCCCACTTCAGTGATTTACTACACAGTGCTTGTTGGTGGATGAGGCAGTGTATGGCTATTGGATGAGAATGGTTATGTTTGTCCATCTCTTGGTTAATGTGAGCAATTACTCCTTTCTTAGACCCCATCATGCTCGGAGCACCATCAGTTGTCACACTGGCTAGTTTTGCCCAGTCCAGCTCCAAACTATTCACAGTTTGGCAAAACTTTTCATAAAAATCCTCTCAGGTAGTTGTTCCTTTGATGCTTTGCAGGGCAGCAAGCTCTTCGAAATAGTCATTCATCCCATGAATAAATAGTCATTTATCCCATGAAATAGTCATTTATCCCATGAAGTAGTCATTTATCCCATGAATAAAAATTAGAAGTTGTGCAGAATCATGAACATCATTACTTTCGTCGAGTGCCAAGGAAAAATATGAAAGTTATTTTGTGGAGTTTTGCAAATGCTGTTGCAAATTGTCCCCCATTTCTTCAATCTTTTGTGTAATTGAGGGTCCTGAAAGACTCACTGTACTAAATAAATCGGCCTTCTCTGGACACATCTCTTTGGCAACAGAAAGAAGCCATTCTTTAACAAATTCTCCCTGCTCGAATGGTCTGCCAGTACACGCTATTAGCTTGGCAACTTGAAAACTTGTTCACAGTGATGAAGTATTTAGCTGTTTCTGCTTCACAAAGTATTTTGCTGAGTTGTCAATGTATATTTCAATTTTAATATTTTTATCTTTTCTCACTTCTCTGACCAAACAATCATATTTATCTTTATGTTGAGTTTGATAGTGTCGACGCAAATTGTATTCTTTGAACACAGACACTATATTCTGGCATATCAAACACACAGCTCTTTTCTTGTACTGCATGAAAAAGTCATCATAAGTCCACTGTTCTTTGAATATCCTACATTCTGAGTCAATTTTTCTCTTTCTTGATATAATTGTTTCCTAAGGATTCCAAATTGCTATTAGTAATATACACACACACACACACACACACACATACAGCACTCCAAAAACAATATACCAGCAATAACTTTGCCCACACAGAGACATATAGACTGCAGTGCCCATCAATGCAGTCTGATCAGTGCCCATCAATGCAACCTTGCCAGTCCACATCATTTCAGCCTCGCCAGTGCCCATATGGTGGAACTCCGCTTTTGCCTCAGGCTCACACTGATGCAGTGCAGGAACAGACACAATTACAGAGCCAGTTCCTCCACCACCTTTCCAGTTCACACTACCCTGTGCAAACCGCACTGTGATCTGTGAACTCGCACAGGAATGTGATCGCATGGGTCTTCTCACCCATGCGATCAGATTCCACTGCAGGAAAGAAGAAGGCACGTATGCCTTTTTTCTTCCGAATCTAATGCAAGTTCAGCCATACAAGCATATGGCTGAACTCACACTGCTCAGAGATCACAACAGTGTGAACTTGGGCTTACACAGCACACAACATATACAACATCATATACAACTGAATAGCAATCAGAATGTAAATGCACTTACTGTCAATTAAATTGAGTTTCTTACTCCTTGGTTGTCTGCAGAGCCGGATTAAATTCCCAGGGGGTCCTAGGCAGATTACCAGTTTAGAGCCCCCATGCGATAACACTGAGCACTGACCATTTGCATTAACACTGACCAGTAACCATTTTGATAACACTGAGCACTGACCATTTGCATTAACACTGACTGCTGACAATTTGCATTAATACTGAGTGCTAACAATTTGCATTAACACTGAGAACTTACAATTATTACCACTGAGCACTGACTATTTGCATTACCTCTGAGCTCTGACCATTTGCATTAGGACTGAGCGCTAACTATTTGCGTTATCACTGTGATGCAACCCCACTAGAAACCACCTCCAACCAACTAACCAACTTAAAAAAAAGCTCTCCTAACTTCAAAAAAAAAAAAAAAAAGGCTCTTCTAACTTCGAAAAAGGTGCCCCCTATCTGCAAAAAAAGACCTCCTAACTTCAGAAAAAAATGCCCCCCCCTTAACCACAAAAAAAGGCCCTATTAACTGCAAAATTTAAAAAAAAAAAAACACTAACTTGTTCTTACCTCAGTCCTTAGGCAACAGCAGTCTCTACACAGGCAACCTGGTGACTCCTCTGATTACACCAGAGACTAAGGAGGAGTCGAGAGACAGAGGTAGGAGGGGGGTAAAGAGAGTGTGGGGCACATTCCATACAAGCGCACTGCAGGCTGGGATGAGTGGGCTGCTAAGCAGGACAGGTAGCTGTGGCAAAAACAACTGGCGGGCTGGATAAATGTCCTTGGCAGGCCGCATGTGGCCTGCAGGCCATAGTTTGAGGACCCCTGATCTAAGGTTATAACAATCTGTCCAAATAGAATGACCAAGCCACAACTGATAGCACAAATTTCTCTTAGAGATGCTTAACACAGTGTCAAATCCATTATTTTGTTTTTTTCTCCCAAAATGGTTAGCAATGTTATGAGCTGAGTGCTTGTTGTTCCCTCAATATTTGTATGTTGAAATTCTACCCACCAATGTGATAGTTAGGGGGAGGGGCCTTTGGGAAATAATTAGGTCATGAGAATGGAATCCTCATGTGTGGAATTAGTGCCCTCATAAAAAGAGACACAAGAGAGAGAGAATCTTTCTCTTTCTCTGCTATGTGAAGATACAAGGAGAAGCCACTCATTCATAGACCAGGACCAGGGCCTTCACCAACAACCTCACTATTCTGGCACTCTGATCTCAAATTTCAGTTTCCAGAAATAAATGTTTGTTGTTTAAGCCACACAATCTATATTCTGTTGTAGCAGACTAAACTAATGCAAGTGCTCTCACTGCATAGACACTAGAAATTCAGGTAGCAATCACGGAGCCCATCTACCCATACATGTTAAAATGGAAAGTTTTTTATATGTATTTTCCTTATCATGCATATAATATCCACAAGGCTTAACTCCGAAAGTCTGGAGAAGCTTGATTCATTGCCTCTACACATTTGAGAATTGAGCACAGTGTTCTCCATTCATGTACTGCAAATATAGAATTTTACAGTTATGTATCACGTAACTACATACACACATTTCCGAAGTTGAAATATGTGCCATCATTCATAATGATGTCATGAAACTTTGTGGTTTATTTCTTTAATATTTGTAAAATTTCAATGCCAAAATTCTATACTTTAAATAACTGGTAGAGAGAACAACTCAAATCTGATAACATCTCCCATCCCTCAACCATTTCCTTTTTTTATGATCAGGTCCTAATGTTAAAGGATTCCACAGTCCACACACAGGTCAGAAGTTAACCAGGAAAAGAAGTTAAATATTATATTTGTCTGTATTTCTCTCCACCCAAAATTCAATAGCATGATTGGGAGGAATTATTAACTCATCTCAACTGCATTTTAGACATAGAGTTTCATGAATGTTCATATTGGGATATAGGTAATTTTGATCATTTTTATATAAATACATGAAAACATTTCCATGCCTCACTTTACTTACTTGAGTTATAACTGATATTTAATAAGTGTCTATGTGCCAGATTAAAATGCTGCCATGGATCTATACCAGAAGATACAGTATATGAAGAAAGACTGATCACAGATGGGGAATGATAGTCATGGTAAGTCTTAGGAATGAGAATCCCAGATAGTTTTCCACTGAGATATTACTGGGAACACAATATTTCCAAATTGCTGCACTTCCTGAGACATTTTGTTTGCATGAAAAGTGTCAGTGCCAACTACTTTTTTTGTGCAAATCCAAAGATAGTATAAGGCATGGGGTGTATGTCAGTAATGGTCAGGCCAGGAAAACAGAAACAGAGAATTCCCGATAGAGAATTGTTTAAATGGATATTGCAGAACTGGAATGGCAACAAGAAAACAACTGGTAGTACAGATGTAGAATAAGAGGTTGAGAGATCCAGAGCCTAGAAGTTCCTAGAGGGAGTCCTGCAGAGATGGGTCCCCTGGATGAGGGGATGCTCTACACCCAGTGCTGACACCTGAGGGGGCATAAGGGTGGTTCTAGGAATATGAGGAAGAAGATGGAAACTGGAGCCAATTTATAATACTCAAGGTAAATGGCCATTGCCATGATGCTATTAATAGGAGGATCATGAAAAACAGATGAAAGCAAAGCAAGTTCCTTCTTCCTGCTCCAGTTTTAGAGTCTCCCTTTAGTGTTAGAATTTGATAGGGAAACAGATGGCAAAGGAGAGTGATGTTCCTCATTCCTAGGGGAGCAGATGCCACCTGCAGTACCATCTCTCTGTTATTTCTATGTCTTTCTCTTGCCTTTCCTGTCTTCCAATGCCAATTTAAATAATTGTCTACTTGAAACTTTTACTGTTGTGTTTTCCTGATGAGGGCAGACTTTGTGTGACCTCTAATCTTTACAAATTCCAAAGGGCCTAACACTGGGTGCTGCCAGCCCCTTTCAGTTGCTATAACTTATGTTAATTTGCCTGCCTTAAAAAGTTTCCTCATCATGAGGCCTAGATCCTGCCCAATTCTTCTAACAAGTGCTTGATCTGACTTCCAGGTCTCTAACTAGTTGGACTAGTTCATTCAATCCTATTTAACATCTTGTGTTCCCACCAGAAGCCACCTTACTCCCAGATAGCTTGATGAATTTTGTTGCTGATCAAGGCCTCCTTTCAACATAGTGCATGTCTCATGGGAATTTCCAAAGACATTCATCAGAGAATTTCTGTATATCCATTCCTAGTGAGCCTCTTCCCTAACTGTGGAAGGTTGTGTGTGGGTAGGTATTTCTTGCACAGTGGGAAGAAAAATTAAGGGAAAATAATTAACATATATATCCATGCACACACACAAACACACATGCATATAACTGGTTTTTAACTTGTTCATTAGTTTCCATGCATTAGCCCATTTAATTTTCAAAATAACCTTATTCCCAGTTTATAGAGGAGGTTCAGCAAAGTGAAGGAATTTGCTCAAAACTGAGCCTAGATTCATGCAAATCCAGGTCTACCTGACTATGAAATTCTTGCACCTACTAACTTAGTGCTTTTCCATAGAGGACCAAGGGTACAGATGCCAGGTTGCCTGGAACTTACTAGCATAACTTCAGTGAAGATGAAATATTGCTCTCAGATCTTAAATTGCACCTTTCATACTACATATACAATGATTAGGAATCTAATACCAATCCAATTAACCAAAAATTTAGTTAGTCTTGGCTATATGGAAGGCATGTGGCAATAAGAGCTAATACATTTATTGAGGGTTTATTGTATGTTGGGTCTGGTTTCAGAATCTGCATGCCTCACTGAGGACAGGTGATGTTTTAAACCACTCCATTTTATAGATAATATAACTGAGGCCCAGAAAGGCTAAGTGATGTGGCTAAGATCTCCCAGCTAAGAACTGGCAGAGCTGAAATAAGAACCTGGGCAGGGTAACTCTGAAGCCAGAGGCTGAAGATACAAAAATGAAAAAGAATATTCTTCTTAGCAAAGTATCTCAAGAATGGAAGAAAAAGTATCCAAAGTACTCAGCCTCACTATGAAACTAATTTTTAGCTTTCATATGAAAGATACAACCCAAGCCAAGAATATGGAGAAAGGGAGGAGAGGGGAGGGGGGAGGATGGCTTGAGGGAGGGTAATTGGTGGGACCTTACACCTACAATGCATCTTACAAGGGTACATGTGAAATTTACGAAATGTAGAATATAAATGTCTTAACACAATAACTAAGAAAATGCCAGGAAGGCTATGTTAACCAGTTTGATGAAAATATTTCAAACTGTATATAAAACCCGGCACATTGTATCCCATGACTGCATTAATGTACACAGTTATGATTTAATTAAAAAAATGAAAACGACATAGGCAAGGAGAACATAAGCCATGTGATCAAGCATCCTTCTAAAGGAATATACACTGTAAAGAAAACAGCAATTAGTTTTAGAGGATCAGAGACAGTAATTTTGAGAGCTGGTTTCCAAGGAGATAAAAGTATGAATTTCAGAGTTTTGAAATAGAATCAGTGAGTTTTGTTGATGTGGCCCAAAAAAGAGGTGGCTGTCCAGGATGGCCCCGTGGAAGAGCAGATTTGAGAAGGTAGATTCGGAGATTCACTTCAGACAATTTAACTTTGAGTGACCATATGAATTAGGCAGTCAAAAAACCAACCAAACCTCTGTAAATAAGAAGTCCCCATAGATGTGAATGAGCTGGCCGAGGAAGAGTGGCAGAGACAAAGTAATGAGCTTTTTTAAACTTCTTCTTCAGGAGAGATGCCCACTATGGGGTCCACAGTGAGACTCCATCTCAAAAATAAACAAATAAATAAATCTCTTATAGATCGATGCATACATAGAGCTATAAATATTTTTTCCTACAAGTGAAATCACATTAGTCACCATGAGCATGTCTTGTTTAAATTGTCAGCCATTACCAGAGTCCTTCGTTTCTCACTATGCAAATATATTTTTGATTCTATCATTATATATGAAAAGGAATATTTACGTAAGAAATCTGGTGCCGGTGAATCTTACTTCTTTCAATAAACAGAAAAAATACCTTATTTCTCATTGTGTCTTGACATGCTGTAATATAATCAAATGTGACAGATGCAGTCTGACAAATCCAGTCAAAATAGGAAATGTCATAGCAGAACAAGATGAAGCTACTATCCTTCCTCAGACTGAAGAGAAGCAAAACTTACCATGAAATATAAAATCAGAGCCTTCGGAAAACTAGCAAATAATATGCCTGTGCAGGGTTTGTTCAAATATTTTATATTTAGTATTTTGAGATACATTCTATCATGGATATAGTACGAATTTTAGGAATTATGTTTCCCACTGGAAGGTATCACGATATGGGAGCCTTTTCAGTTTTTAAGCCTCTTTAAATAAAATGGGAACCCGGGCTTTACAAAGGACGTGTCTTCTGTTGTGTTCAGGACTCCAAGCCTGTGGTTTCTCATAGGTTTCAAGGTAATTCTAAATGGACTACACTTCAACTAAGCTGTTTTTCTGAGACAGTACCCTGCCTCTGAACTGTGCTAAAATAACCTTGCATTATCCTAATTAGGATTATTCACAATACACACATATTGCAAAGGGCCATTTTCATTTTCAATTAGTTGAAAAGGATTAGTTGCAGTCATACTCATGTGGTCCTGAATGCTATTATTATTAAACTCAATATTTTTTATTGCTGTTAAAATTATACTCCTTGCAAATGTAACTTAGCTAATGGAGTAAAAAGAAGGTCTCTTCCTGACAAATCACTCTCTTCTAAAGGAAACTGTGAAGGTAACAATACATAAACGGAAGAAAATGTATGTGTGGTAAAGAGGCTGTTTAATCACAAGTAATGGCAAACCTAAAATTAGTTCCAATTAAAAGAGAAATGCATGGAAACCAATCTGAATGCAGCAGATAAAGGGTGACAGGAGGGAGAGATTATTAAACGGTGGCATAGAACCGGTCCCCAGATGCAGCACTCCTCATTACACCTATTTTTCAGCAACCATACATTGAGTGTAGAGTAAACCGAAAAAAAAAAAGAAAAAAATCTCCAAGAAATCATTTTACATGGTGGCTACACTTAAGATGAACAAGTACATGTTTTTTGGAAGAAAGACCGTAACAACTTGGTTTTTACTTCCAAAATACAGTGGCATGTTAATTGCTTGATCAGCCAAATGAAACTAAATGTAATTAAGACTAGTGTGAGGTTAATTTGATCCATAATTATGTTATATAAAGTAAATGAAAATTGTTTCTTTCCTAAATTGCAATTCATTAAAATTACAGATATTAAAATAAGATACTATAAAATTACATGAAGCATGTACACATTAATAGCCATTAGTAATAGCTTGATATTTCTATCTAAACAACAGTTTATTAAAATGACAAAGGTGATATTTGACCACTCACATGACTGATATTTTGCTCTGTTTTTCTGCTCTTCTAAGAAATATTTCTTTTTCTTTTCTTTTCTTTCTTTTTTTTTCTTTTTTGGCTAATGAAGCAAAGTGTTCTAGTCTTTGTTTTGTGTAATTTTTTAGGTATTATCATCTGTTAAGAAATTATGCCTTAATCCCTATTAAAATCTTATGAAAATACAAAGACAGATATTTAATATTCAAAAGGGTATATACAGGTATGTACACTTCATATGACAGGAAATGCATACAGTAATGTATTTGGAAGATGTTTGTTTTCAAAGAACAAATTCTGCATCTCTTATTATAAATCTATTATAATTCATAATAAGCACTTTGGTTTTAAGCTCATAAAAAGGGATTTGGACATAAAAAATGCTAATGAAGGAAAATGAAAGGAAGTAACATTTATTGAGTGCCGTTTTGAGCATTATGCTATACTCAGTAAGTAACCCATTTTTAGCCATGTAAAATGCACTCCTGTGCATAATGTACACAGTGGCCAGTTCTTGCCTGGGAGAGACAATCTGAGGAGGGCTAACAACACACCCCTGGTAAATGTGCAGATTACACTGCCTTCCCACAGCTGCCTGCTCTGTGAAGGATGCCCCCTCTCTCTCTCTGCTAGGAGCCCTCCCTTCCTGGCCACGTCAGGGACTACAGCCAGGATGGCCACACTTGTGGCTGGTGGGGGCAGGGGCTTCTGAGGTTACTCAGCCTGAGGGCAGCAGGTGGGTCACAGGGGTCTGTGCAGGGCTCTGGGTCCCCTCTGTGAGGCTGGGTCTCTGACCTTGGTCCTTGCCCCACACAGTTGCAGCCCACCTCACCAGTCCTGCCATTTCCCCCACATTGATTGCAGTGCTGGGCAAAGGCTGCTCTGTCCCACTCCCACTGGATCCCAGAAGCTCCCATACTAGAACCTCCTGTGTGCATCAGACCCAGGCAGAAGAGCACAGCTGCCCCAGGAGGCCCGCTGGGCATCCTGGCTCCCAAGCCATACTACCTCTATATAATAAGCATCTTTATTTTTCCTTCAAAAATGTGGGTCAAAAGTACACATTATACCTGGCAAAATACAGCATGCATTGTCTCCTTTTTACAGATGAGAGAACCAAGGCTTAGAGAAATTAAGGCTCTTGCTCCAGAGTCACAGAGGTACTGTACTATTTAACTGAGAGGTGGGGGAAGAGTCCCTTCCCATTAGGCATGATGGCAAAAGAAAGGCAAAACAATTAATTTGCTCTGATACAACATAGTATTTTAGTTCTCACTTATGCACTAAAGATAATTTGTTTATTTTGTGAAAATATTATGAAAAAGAGAATGTCATAGTATATTATCTCTGTGTCCATTCTTGTGACTTTAAGTACAAGTTGGCCAGATAATCCATCATTCTGAGCCTCATCAGTAGTGGAGAAAGAAATACTGATGGCAAATAGAATTATCCTATTGAATAATAGTAAGTGTCTTACTCAGATTTCACTAATACACATGGAAAAGGCACATGCTTTCAGGTAAGAACAGCACTGGCCGATTGCTTTACTGTTGAAGATAAAGAGGGCTGGGGGAGAGGAGTATAAAAGAGTAGAAAGTGTTTCCAGAGTCTGCTGAAGAGGACTGGCCTTCCCGTGTGTGATAATGCTTTTTACCTTTATTCATTTTGGAATTGAGGAAAAAAGAGAAGACTTGAAGATCTGATGCAATTTTTTTTTTTTTAATCTTTTAATTCAGGTTGGTTTTATTTTATTCTTTTTTTTTTTAATATTTATTTATTTATTTTTTATTGTGAAGAAGGAGCGGGGAAAGAAGGCAGGGGAAGAGGTGTGTGACAGGGTCGGGCCAGTGGCATGGTACCACATTGGCTGTATCTAGGTAGAGGCAGTTTCAGGCCGGGCCTTGCTGAGTCGTTGCTACGTGGAAGTAGCGCGATGGATCTACTTCTAGTCAGGCTCGGGAAGTTGCACTAGGCCTCTGGTACATGGCAGGGCCCAACAATTCCCTCTTTTGTTTTTTGTATGGTGGAAAAACATAGCCCCTGTCTTAGGTTGCCTGCTCTTGCAGTTTCAGTCTTACCCGTCATGGGGATACAAACATCAATGGTTTGGTCCCTGTCTTAGGCTGACTGAACGCAGAGTGATCTTACCCGTCTTTGAGTACTATGAATGTAATCCACCATGCAGCCTCTCCATATCCTGTCTTAGGTTGTCCCAGTTTTGGGAATCTTACCCGTCATTGGTGCTATGGAGGACGGTGAAGAATAATAGTTAGATTCTTGGTTAATGGGCCGGTGATTTCGGACCTGGACCTGATTTAACTGCCTCTAACCTTTTTTAAGGATACAGGGCCCAAAGCTCAAGGGTAAATAAGGGTAGCAGGGGAAGAAGGTAGTGTAAAAAACCATGTAGGCCTGTCCACAGGGGATTTTCTAAAATTTCTTTTCTTCTCTTTTCTAGATCTTCTTGGAGTGTTTTGATCTGGTTTTGCATGATCTCAGATCTGTTGGCATAAAAGTAGCACTTCTCCTACAAAAATAAACGGATGCATCCCTCTTTGGCAGTTAATAGGTCTAATCCCCTTCTTGTTGGAGCAAGTATTAAAAGTCTCTTGCCAAAACCCAAATGGGCTTTTTCTCGTTTTTTTTTTTTTTTATTATTATTGTTAAATCATAGCTGTGTACATTAGTGCAATAGCCTGTACCCTTTCTAACATGCACCATAGATGTGGCCCAACCCATTGCCCTCCCTCCACAAAAACCTCCCCCCTCCCTTCCCCTTCCTTGTCCCTTTCCCCATAGTTGTGTGGTATAGTTGGGTTATAGCCTTCATGTGAAAGCTATAATTTAGCTTCATAGTAGGGCTGAGTACATTGGATACTTTTTCTTCCATTCCTGAGATACTTT
>CAUYPK010062375.1:0-23446 GCA_963574355.1 Loris lydekkerianus | reverse complement strand
TGTGGAAGGCCCCAGTCTGCTGCCTGCAGAGGTGCTGACTGCACTCTGGGGCCCAGGTGGGGCCTCTTGGAAGAGGGTCCAGGACAGGAGGGTGGTCCCAGGGACAAGGAGGGAGGCTGGAAGTGAAGCAGGACTTAGGGGTTTCCAGAAAGAATGAGGACTGGGCTGGCTCAGATGCCAATGGGAGGAGAGTCTGAGGAAGCAGACAAGTCCTCAGGGCAGTGATGACAAAGAGGGTAGTGAAGGACCACGTGCAGAGTCTGTCCCTCAGGGTCATACATAGTTGCTGGGGCTCCTCCCCACAGCAAGGGGCTTGACTTCTCTCCCCTGTCCCTTCTCAGAGTTTGAGCACTGCTGGAACACCTTTGTGGAACATCAGGGAAGGCCCTTCCAGCCCTGGGAGGGACTGGATAAGATCAGCCAGACCCTGAGCAGGAGGCTGCAGGACATTTTCTACTTGGGAACCTCCTCCCCCTGGCTGCCATCATACCTGCCTCCTCCCTTCCACTTTTCTCCTCGGGCCCTTCCCTCCCTTCTGCTCAGATCCTCTCCATGGTTACCTGCTCCCCCCAAGGACATCTACCTTCCTCCTTCCCTTCCCTTTTCACAACTTCCCTCTGCTCTCTTACCTGCTGGGCCCCTCCTTCCTGTCCCTGTCCTTGTCCCAGTCCCCAGACCTCCTTTCCTGTCATCTTTCCCATTCTCTCACCCCCTGCTCCATTCAATTTCTCCTGCCCTCTAGGCTCAGGGAAACTGAGCCTCAGTGTCTCCAAGGAAGACAGGAGGCCTGTGCTGAGCAGCAGGATGAAGCACCTTCTTCCAAGAAAGACACAGTACCTGTCTGCCTGGCCTCCTGTCTAGGTGACCCACACAGACCAGCAAAACCAGTGAACTCACAAGATGTAGATTTAAAAATAATTACAATGAATTTAGAATGAATTACTATTTTTTTGTTTTGTTTTGTTTTTTCAATGACAGAATGTCTCTGTGTCAGCCAGGCTAGAGTGCTAAGGCATAATCACAGCTCACAGCAACCTCAAACTCCAAGGCTCCAGAGATCCTCTTTCTGCAGCCTCCCAAGTAGCTGGGACTATAGGCAGAGCCACTATACTTGCTACTGTTGTTGGGGGGGGGTTTTGTTTGTTTTTTGGTTTTTGGTTTTTTTTTTTGAAACAGAGTCACACTATGTTGCCCTGGGTAGAGTGCAGTAGCATCATGGCTCACAGCAACCTAAAACTCTTGGGCTTAAGCTAAAAATGCCTGGCTTTTTTTTTTTTTTTTTTTTCAGTTTTTGGCCGGGGCTGGGTTTTAACCCACCACCTCCAGCATATGGGACCGGCGCCCTACTCCTTTGAGCCACAAGCACTGCCCACCTGGCTATTTTTGTTATTGTTGTTGTTGTCATTGTTTAGCTGGCCTGGGCTGAGTTCAAACCCGCTAGCCTCATGTATGTGGCCAGCACCATTAACAACTGTGCTACGGGCACCAAGCCTGAAAGTGTATCTTATGTTTGAAATTTATAGTAGTAAGATTATATTTAATGTTATCAGAATATTTATCAATTGATTTTACTGGTATTATTGTTTTAATTGGCTTCAAATCTAGTCTAATAATATGAAATGTTGAGAAACTTACATCATTATGTTTTGCTCTGTATGTGTATCATAAATTACAAGTATTTAAATAAATGCATTTATTTATTTATTCATATATTTATTTGTTTATTTTTTGAGACAGTCTCACTCTGGGCCCTGGATAAAATGCTGTGGTGTCATAGCTCACAGCAACCTCAAACTCTTGGGATCAAGTGATCCCCTTGCTCAGCCTCCTGAGTAGCTGGGACTCTAGGCACCTGCCACAATGCCTGGCTAGTTTTCCTATTTTCTTAGTAGAGACAGGGTCTTGCTTTTGCTCAGGTTGGTCGCAAACTCCTGAGCTCAGGCAATCTACCCTGGGTCCACTAAAAGAAAAACTAAGTTTGAGGCCTCCGACACTGTAATTCCAGAAAGCAACCTGAGAGAGCTGGGTAAAGGAAGACATCTAAGGAGACAGAGCTCACGGCCTGGAGGGTGGAGTTGGGGAGGAGGATGGATCAGAGAATCACTCCTGGGGTGTAGAAGCAGGAGATGCTTATCAAGGCATCTCCTGGGTGACATGTGCCTGGCTGGTCCAGAATTACCATAGACAAGTAACTATGACATGGCTCCTACGTGGTGACCTCTCTTTTTAGGTAGCGTATTTGTGACAGTTATCCTGCCCCTGCTGCTAACTGTACATGGGATATGGGGATGAAGGTCACGGCTGCTGAGCACACGAGTCTCTGGACCTGAGACACCTCACCCCAAACTCAACATGCCTTCTGTATACCTGGGCTTGAGTCAGACAAGATGTGGGATATATAATCTGAACATGATTCCGTCATGGGATGAGACTTGTCCTGGATGTGCCCAGGTGGTGACCAGATCCTGACTGAGCATAGCAATATCAGCCTCTGCAGCCTGGCTCCACTGCTCAGGAGCCTCTGTATGGGGCTCAGGGCAGCTGTTCGGTGATGGGGTGGTCCCTGAAAAACCCCAGGGGGGTCCTTGGGCTGGAAGGGTCCTGGGTTAGGACTGTAGGGGACGCTGAAGACAAGATTCAGAATCCATGTGGAAAGAACACTGGGGCAAGGGCCAGTGCTGAGCAGGGGCTCCTGCCTGGAGTTGGGGGGGGGGCCCTCAGCCTCCTTTATCCAGAGGTTGAGCAATGTGGGAAGACTCTGGGCGCCACCCAGGAAAGCCCTTGGAGCCCTGGCCCTGGGCTTGAAGGCTGCCTGAGGAGAGACACCTTTGTGGCTCTTCCCACCAGGGAGACGTTCCTTTCTGCAGCTTCTCTCTTCTCTTTCCCCTCCCCTGAGCTCAGCTTTGTCCCCAGTCCCCCACCCCTTTCCCTCTTTCCTCTCTGCTCTTAGTTCTCCTTTGCTTCTTTTCATCTGCCCAGAGTACAGAGTATTAAAAATCGTCTTGCAAAAGTTGTATAAGACCCATGCACTGAAAACTACAAAACACAGCTGAGCACCTGTAGCTCAGTGGTTAGGACTCCAGCCACATGCTGGACTGGTGGGTTCAAACTCAGACGGGGCCTGGGCCTGCTAAACCAAATAAAAATAGAAATAATAATGCTAGTAGTAATAGCCGGGAGTTGTGGTGAAATCCTGTAGTCTCAGCTACTAGGGAGGCTGAGGCAAGAGAATCTCTTGAGCCCAAGAGTTTGAGGTTGCCATGAGCTCTGATGCCACAGCACCCTACCAAGGGTGACAAAGTGAGACACTGTCTCAAGAAAAAAAAAAAAGAAAGAAAAAGAAGAAAACTACAAAACACTACTAGGAGAAAGTTGGAGAGACCGAAACAAATGAGGAGACCAGAAAAGTCAATATTAAGATGTTTAATCTGTAGATTGAAAGCAATCCCAAACCAGTTCTCAAGGTTTAGTGTCATCTCCTCTGCCCCCTGGTGGTAACTCTGTAATTTGTCCACCAAGTCAAGATAAACTACATTTCCCAGAACTCCCTTTCCAGCAGTTTCATTTCAAGGTGGGCCGCAAGGGGGATTATCCTGGCAGGTCTGAAGGGAGGAAGTGAAGTAGTAGCCATTTTCTAGTGTGCGCACCAGTTGTTGGTCAGCCAGTGCATGTACTTGGTGTGAAGTGGTGTTGCCGCCCACCCAGGTTCATCTACCAGCTGCCCAAGAGAAAGCCAGTGTCCAGAGACAGCAGAGTTCCCAGCAGAGAAAGAGTTTATTCTGCATAGTGAGAAGGCAGGTGGAAATTCTCAAATCCACCTCCCCGAGAATTGGGAAGACAGGGTTTTTAAAGACAGTTTTCTGGGCAGAAGGCTCCAGCATCAGAGTCTGCTAATTGATCACAGACCTTTGGTGTGGGTCTGTTGCTGCAAGGCAGTTCCTTGAGGTAGGGAATCCAAGACCAGTTGAGTCAGTTTTTGGTCTGGGTGGGTCTGGAGGATATTTCAAAATCACTCCTAGGTTTCTGAACAGGAAACATTATCTATGGAGAATAGTTAACAATCTTTACATTATAGATAACCAAACACTGGGGGCAAAGTATTATCAAGCAAATGAGGGGACTATGGCTTATTATTATCATTATTTAACTGAACCTGCTTCATCAAAGGGTTTGGGGGCCCTTACCCTAGTTCTTGCCTTACACCTCTTCATCAGTGTGTAAGGTAAGGGCAGTTTCTGTAGCAACCTGGCCCGCAACCATTAGAATATCCCTAGGTAGTCCTTGAGCTGTGATGATCCTGGGCCAGATGGGTGCCTTTAGCTCCTTGAGGAAAGGCCCCAGCAGGACATCACTAAAAGTCAGAGGCAAGGACAACGACATGGGTTTCACTCCATCTCCACGTGTGCCACAGCTCAGACGCGTGGGTCCCAGCTAGTTCTTGCTCTCCTACATTCAAGGTCCCTCATCTCTTCCCAACTGCCCCTCACCTTGCTAAAGTCTTCACACTCCAGCGTCACACATGAAGACAATACCTTATAGAGATTGTTTAACCAGCCTTACAATTACATAGAAAATATATGCATCTTAGTGGTTCTGCTCTTGGCTAATCACCCCCCCCACACACACACACACACAAAAATAGGCTTCTTTTTCCTATTAGGTGGATAGTTGGAAAATCAGCTCCCCTAGGGATAAAAAAAGACAAGGGTGGGACCCTGGTCTCACCTTAATCCAGGCTTAGTCTCAAATGATGGCTCACACCTGGCAGGAGGGACTACCCTACCTATCTACCAATCAGAATTTAGCATGCTAATGACAAAAGGATGTAGAGAAGCCTTTAGCTCTCCAGCCTAACAACAGGGACAAGTGAGTGTTGAAAGTGACCTACAACAGCCTTAAGGCTAATTATCATGTCATCTCCATTGCGGTCCACACCCCTCAATGGGCTTTCAGAGAGACTCCTGGGAGGACTATGTGCACAGGAGGACTCTCATTCTCAGATGACCTCTGAACCCCAAACTAAACCCAACCCAGGTGGTATAAAACAGAACCCCCAGCCATAAGCAAAGCTCTTTTGTCATGGACGCCCGTTTGCTGTCTTTGGCAAAGGTATGCTGCTCTGTAAACTTTCTTACTCTGTTCTTTCTTTTCCTCAATAAACTTTCTTTCATGCATGCCTTACTTAGGGTGTCTGGTAATTCTTCAGCCAAGAGCACCCCAAGAACTGAGGACACAGACAGCTGCCCCAAGCTTGACATTCCTACATCTTAAAATAAACACTTAATAGGACTTAAGAGCTCATTATGTTTTGTGTGGTGTGTTTGTGAAGCCAGAAAAGCAGCCTGCAAGATGAAGTCTGAGAAGTTAAGCTGAAGCGGGACAGCCTAGTCTGTTTTTTTTTTAACTTTTATTTTTATTTTTACATATACATGTGTTAATTAGGTTTCCTTTTTTTTTTTTTTGCCTTCACAAAATTAAAAAGACTTAAAATTTAATAACAATAACAATGTTGAAGATAAGGATTCGAAATAAAAACCTTATAAAGAACGAACGAACATAAATACATTCAGAAAAGGAATCAGACAATTGCTTCATCGAAATATTAAGCAATAGCCAGCCTAGTCTGTTTAGCACATTCTTTCCCAGCCCATTCTGACCCTGTGATTATCTAGTTAAGATTTCACAATGATTGTGAGGATGTTTGTCTCAGGAGATTGGAGAAAGTAGTCACACATAGACAATAGATGTCCTGATGTGGGTAAGGGTTACTTGGTGATATGTTTTCTCTGATGATTCTCTTAGATATTTTATTAAAATGAAAATTACCCTTCTGTTGTTTAAACATCTTGCATTGGGAGAACAGCGACTACTTTGATGTTACTTCCTATTAGATAAAGTTAACATTTTCTAGGTTGGCTTCCTTGTATTTCTTTATAAAATTTATTAGAATTGGGGCCAGGTGTGATGGCTCACGCCTGTAATCCCAGCACATGGGAGGCTGAGGCGGGCAGAATGCCTGAGCTTGCAGGTTCGAGACTGAGAGAGGAGACCCAAGAAGGCTGAGGTCTAGAAGAACAGGTCTTCTCAAGGAGACCACAAGGATACACATTCAGGGTCCTCTCCACGGTGACTCAGCTCTTGGGAATTTGTAAACTTAACTTTCTGAAACTTGGAAATTTCCAAGTTCTGTGAAATCCTGTAGTTCTGTAGGGGCGGGAATAGCATCTCCCCCTTGATTCAGACTGGCCAATGAGAAGGGTACCTGTGGGGTGGAACTTTTTGACTGTCAATAAAAAGGGAAAGACCAAGGCAGTCGGGGAGCACGGCCATTTGGATTTCTTCTATGCCGTAAGCTCCCGGCTGGTGAATAAAGCCCTTCCTCTTATAAACGTGGTGTCTGGGTGCTGGTGCTCTTTCTCTCTGTTGGGCCTTGTTTTCCTTCAATAAGACCAGCCTGAGCCAGAGCAAGACCTCATCTCTAAAAATAGGTGGGCATTGTGGCAGACACCTGTAGTCCCAGCTACTTAGGGAGGCTGAGGCAAGAGAATCACTTGAGCTCAAGAGTCTGAAGTTGCAGTAAGCCTTGACACCATGGCACTCTACCAAGGGCTACAAAGTGAGATTCTGTCTCAAAAAAAAAAATCAAATTAAAGTTTAAGTGATCAGTTTAAGGAGTTAAAAAAAGGAATAATAAAGAAGGGTTAACAAAATCAAAACCTAATATTTTGGAGTGTTTCAGGCCAGGTATGGGTGGTTCATGCCTGTAATACTGGTACTTTGGGAGGCCTAGACTAGAGGATTGCTAAAGGCCGGCAGTTCAAGACCAGCCTGAACACGGTATCAGGACCCTGTCTCTACAACAAATAGAAAATGAGCCAGGCATGGTGACATGCACCTGTGGTCCCAGCCACTTGGGAGGCTGAGAAAGAGGATAGGTTGATCCTAGGAGTTTGAGGTTGTAGTGAGCTACGATGATGTCACTGCACTTTACCCTGGGGGACAGAGTGAGACTTTGTAAAAACAAAACAAAACAAAACAAAAAAAACTAATACTTCTTCAAAGAAAATAGTAAAGCTGGAAATTTTCTGCAATCGAAAAAAAAAAAAAAAGAAAAGAAAAAGTAAACTGTTTATCACCAAAATGGGGTCATAATTATAGAGACTATAAAAAGTCAGAAAAGGGGTGGCGCCTGTGGCTCAAAGGAGTAGGGTGCCAGCCCCATATGCCGGAGGTGGCAGGTTCAAGCCTAGCCCTGGCCAAAAACTGCAAAAAAAAAAAAAAAAAAAAAAAAAGTCAGAAAAGAATACTATGAAAACACTTGAAATAATGAATTTGAAAAATGAGGCAAAACGAACAATCTTCTAGAAAAACTATAATAAAAATTATGCTAAAGGAAACAGAATACATTACTTAATCCTAAACCACTAAAGAAATCCAATTATCAAAGTGTCTTCATATACAACAATGTCACAGTACCAACCCAGGAGGTTTATGGTAAGTTCAAACAAGCCTGTAACGACTGGAATTTAACCTTGACAGGAGATAGGAAAAAAGTTAAACCTCCCAACTGATTTTGGGCAGCTGGGCTGGGCACGGTGGCTCATGCCTGTAATCCTAGCACTCTGGGAGGCTGAGGCGGGTAGATTGATTGAGCTCACAAGTTCAAGACCACCTGAGCAAGAGCAAGACCCCTGTCTCTACCAAATAGAAAAACTGAGGCAAGGGATTTGCTTGAGCCCAAGTTGGAGGTTGCTGTGAGCTATAACACCATGGCACTCTACCCAGGGTGACAGCAAGATTTAGGGCAGCTAAAATAATCTTCTTTCTTTCTTTTTCTTTTTTTTTCTTTTTTGAGATAAGAGCCTCACTTTGTTGCCCCAGTAGAATCCTGTGGTATAATAAGCTCACAGCAAACTCAAACTCTTAGGCTCAAGCAATTCTCTTGCCTCAGCATCCCAAGTAGCTGCTGGGACTACAGGTGCCTGCCACAACACTTGGTTGCTATTTTTAGAGACAGGGTCTCACTTCTGCACAGGCTAAGTCTTGAACAATCAATCCACCGGCCTCCACCTCCCAGACTACTAGGATTGCAGGTGTGACCCACCACGCCCAGCCCCCTAAAATAACCTTAATGTGAAAGTGAATAAGGACCAAGAGTGGTGGCTCATGCTGCGATGCTAAAACTCCAGAAGGCCAAAGTGAGCTCAGGGGTTCAGAAGTCCAGCCTGAGCAAGATGAAGACAGCACTCCTCATCTCTACTAAAAATAGAAAAAACTAGCTGGGCATAGTGGCAGGTTCCTATAATCCTAGCTACTCAGGAGGCTGAGGCAAGCAGATAACTTGAGCCCAAAAGTTTGAGGTTGCTGCAAGCTATGATGCCATGATACTGTATCCAGGGCTATAAAGTGAGACTGTCTCAAAAAAGAAAAAAGGAAGAAGAAAGAAATGGTTGTGAAATCATTTTACACAAGCAACATCAGGTGTCACCTGTAACTCTGTGGATAGGGCGCCAGCCACATACACTGAGACTGGTGGGTTCTAATCCGGCCTAGGCCAACTAAATAATAATGACAACTACAACCAAAAATAGCCAGGTGTTGTGGCAGGCACCTGTAGTCCTAGCTACTTGGGAGGCTGAGACAAGAGAATCGCTTAAGCCCAAGAGTTTGAAGTTGCTGAGAGTTGTGATGCCTTGGCATTCTACCCAGGGCAACAATTTGAGACTCTGTCTCTAAAAAAGGAAAAAAAAAAAAAAAAAAGGACAATTAATGACATGGTGGGGCATGGAGGAAGGGGAGAGCAGACGGAGAAGGAGGGAAGGGCTAAGGAAGAGGAAAAGAAAAAAAAGAACAAGAAAAGAAAAGAAAATAGTGAGTAATTTTCACATAAATTGGTTTTAATTTTGACAAAAGTATATTACTTAAACATTAATTTTTAACTCAACATGTTAATATGTTGTTTAGGATATTGTATCCTCATAAGTGACATATGTTTATAATTTCTCATTTATAATATATTTTCTCCAACTTTAGTATCAGGTGTACCCAGATCAAGTAGAATGATTTTGATGTATTTCTTCTTTTTCTATTGTCTATAAGATTTAGCATGATCTGTTTTTTGAAATCATCTTTTACTTTTATTTATAAATATTAGTTGTCTATTTTCTGATACTTAAAAAAAAATAAGAAGTTAACTCATGACTCCATCAGAGTCAAAGCATTCTATAATAGACACACTCTTATTTGACAATGTGAATGTTACTTTCTTTGCAGTATAATTATTATTATTGCTCAATATTTCAATGGAGCAATTGTCTGATTCCTTTCCTGAATGTATTTATGTTCCTTCGTTCTTTACAAGGTTTTTGTTTCTAATCCTTATCTTAAATATTGTTATTGTTATTAAATTTTCAGTCTTTTTAATTTTGTGAAGGCAAAGAAAAAAAAATGGAAACCTAATTAACACATGTATATGTAAAAATAAAAAAACAAAAAAGAAAGAGGCTCAGCGCCTGTGGCTCAAGCAGCTAAGGCGCCAGCCACATACATCTGAGCTGGCGGGTTCAAATCCAGCCCATGCCCACCAAACAACAATGACAGCTGCCTGTGGCTCAAAGGAGTAGGGTGCTGACCCCATATACGGCAGGTGGCAGGTTCAAACCCAGCCCCAGCCAAAAACTGGAAAAAAAAAAAAAAAAAAACAAGAAAAGAACAATGACAGCTGCAACCAAAAAATAGCTGGTCGTTGTGGCAAGCGCCTATAGTCCCAGGTACTTGGGAGGCGGAGGCAGGAGAATCGCTTGAGCCCAGGAAGTTACTGTGAGCTGTGATGCCACAGCACTCTACCCAGGGCAACAGCTTGAGGCTCTGTCTCAAAAAAAAAAAGGGGGGGGGGCAGCGCCTCTGGCTCAAAGGGGTAGGGCGCCAGCCCCATATGCTGGAGGTGGTGGGTTCAAACCCAGCCCCAGGTTTGAACTGCAAAAAAGAAAGAAAGAAAGAAAGAAAGAAAGAAAGAAAGAAAGAGAGAGAGAGAGAAATGAAGCATCAGCAATGCTATGGATGCTGAAAACAATGAAATTTTCTGAGATGAGGAAAATGACTCTTCAGAAGACAACCAATAATATACAAATTGAAGATGATACTTCAGATATTGCCAGTAGTGAAGAACTCTTGGCCTTTTATGGTAAATATTGTAAATTTGTTACTGATACATAAAATCTCTTATGTCCTTGTATCAGTCCTTGTGTTTTGTCATTATCTGTTACATAAAACTTATGTTAAAAGATTAAGGCTAAAATTCCTTTATTATACAAAAAACAAGTACCTAATATAAACACAAATTTGAATCCAAAAAATTTTTTAAAGTATTTCTTTTCCTGAAAATTTCAGCCCCTGGCTTGGCACCTGTAGCTCAGGCGGCTAGGGTGCCAGCCACATACACTGGAGCTGGCAGGTTTGAATCCAGCCCAAGCTCACCAAACAACAATGACAACTATAACCAAAACATAGCTGGGCATTGTGGTGGGCGCCTGTAGTCCCAGCTACCTGGGAGGTGGAGGCAAGAGGATCACTTAAGCCCAAGAGTTTGAGGTTGCTGTGAGCTTTGACACCACAGCACTCTACTGAGGGTGACAGCTTAACACTCTGTCTCAAAAAAAAAAAAAAAGAAAGAAAGAAAGAAAAGAAAAGGTCAGCCCCCCAGGGTGGCGCCTATGGCTCAAAGGGGTAGGGGCGCCAGCCCCATATGCCAGAGGTGGTGGGTTCAAACCCAGACCCAGCCAAAAAAACTGCACACACACAAAAAAGTCAGCCCCCTGAGCAGATATGCATTATCACTAGTGCGTTATATACAGCAAAATACAGTTGTATCTCTTTGACCATAATTTTGACTCCCAGCTACCAAATCCAGAGCAGATGGAAAAGTCTCACTTCATAGGGGTCTATTACACTTAAATATTCTAGGGAAGTAAGAATCACCAAAACTGACTCAAAGGGGAGAAAATTGCCCAATTAGAGTGATCAAGAATGAGGATATTGGAAAGGTAACCAACCCTCACTTGACCTCAGGCCTAGATGGTTTTACTGGCAAATTCTACCAAAGTTCAATGAATGGATCCCCCACATTACAGAGACTATTCCAAAGAAAACAAAATGATGCAAAAGCTTCCCAAATCATTACACCCAGATTTGCACAAACCTGACATTCAAATTGGCAAAAATAGAACATAATCCCAAAACTATAATTAGTGAGTAACCGCCACTGATGAATCAAGGCAGCCCCAGAGCTGAAGGCTCCTTGACTAGAAGGGAGTCAAATCTGAAATCCGCAGAGCTGGGGAGGTCACACGCCCTCAGCCTCAGGACCAGCATCCCTGCGTGTGAGTGACAAGGGGCCTCAGAAGCTGCACAGAGGATGCCAGACGCTTGTCCCACCGGTCCTGTACCTTTTCTCAAAGCCAAGCAAAAAATGCACTGGATGAATTCTACTCTGTCCAGTGGATTGGTAATTCCATCCCCAAACCACCACATAGCAAACAGAATGATGTTGCAACTACATTAACAGATTCAGGAAGAAAAACTACGTGATCATCTCAAGGATAAAAAATATACGGCAGGTGCACGTGGGAATCACAGCGTGAGCGCCCGGGAAGGTGTGGCTTTGGCCGCTGCCCGCTGTAGCCCTGGGTTCCCCTGTCCCTGAGGGGTCAGTAGCAGCTCTGGCCACCAGAGCCGGGTCTCCTCTGCCAAGACGCCACCGAAAAGGGGTAGACGGCGCCCCCGGAGCTGGGGCGGCGGCGGTGGCTGCGGGACCAGCGGAGCCCCAGGGCTGAGGGCGCCCACCCACGGGGCGCCGTGGGCCGAGGCTCCGAGAAGGGCCCGGGGCGCTGCGAGGCAGCGGAGGAAGTTTGTCCGGACCGGAGGCCAGTGCCCTGTCCCCACGGCCCCCGCCTGGACGCGCGCCGTCGCCGAGGCCAGGAGCCGCAGGGGCTGCACCTGTTACCCGGCGGCGTCGGTGGCGGCAGGGATCCTCGCGGAGCGCGCCTGTCACTCCATGTCCCCGCAGGGGCTCAAGCTTTAACCAGATACCCAGCCTGTCGCCACTGACCCAGCGTCTGGCCGTGCCGCCATCCCACAGAGCCGAGGCCACCCTCCTCGGGCCGCGCCATCGTCCCACGGGCCAATGTGTCCTGCAGAGCCTGCCAGGCCGCACGGTCGTCCCACGAGCCAACCAGTCCCTGTGCCGTCCCGCACCCCACAGGCCAACTGGCCGGGAGGCCGTCCCGCCGCTTCCCCGGCTGCGCCGTTTGTCCTCCCACCCCACGGGCTGCCCCGCCGCCTGTCTGTCCCCACAGGCCGCACCGCTGTCCACCGCGCGCCGTCCGCCCGCTGTCCAGGCCGGCGCCCTCCCCGACCTCCGCGAGCTTGGCCCGCGGACTTAGCGGCGCATTCACGGCGGCGACAGCGTAACACGCCTGTGCTGTGCCCTGGTGTCCCCCACAGCCTCCCCTGCACTTAGTTTCCGTGCCAACTCGGGAGATGGGGATTCCGACGTAACTCACATCTTGCCGTTCACTTTTCCTCCAGCCCGACTTGGGAACTTCATTCCCTCAGGCAGAGGTGTCGGCCTGGAGCAAGATCTCCCCTGTGGGCTCAGCGCCTGTGGCTCAATGGGCTAAGGCGCCAGCCACATACACCTGAGCTGGGGGGTTCAAATCCAGCCCGGGCCACCAAAACAACAATGACAGGGCAACCAAAAAATAGCCGGCGTTGTGGTGAGGGCCTGTAGTCCAGCTACCTGAAAGGCGGAGGCAGGAGACTCACTTGAGCCCAGGAGTTGGAGGTTGCTGTGAGCTGTGATGCCAAAGCACTCTACCCAAGGCAACAGCTTGAGGCTCTGTCTCAAAAAAAAAAAAGAAAAAAGATTTCACCTGTGGATTCCCAGTCTACAGTGCCATGGGGACTGGGAGCAAGGGACAGAGAACCCAAAGAGGGTAAAACACGCCTGACCTGGGGTGACCAGGGCCGCTGGCAGCGTGTTCTGAGCCTCTTGGGTGAGAAAGACTCCTGTGCAAGCATCCCTGTGAAAGAATGTGATTTATAGATTTTGCGGACCAAAGTTTTGAACTAGAACTTTTACGTTTTCACATTTCTCTAGCATGTGAGTGAGAGTGGTTTGTTCTTGTGTGTGTGTCGTCCTTGTTGTTGTTTTTGAGACAAAGTCTCAAGCTGTCCCCCTGGGTGCAGCAACCTCCAACTTTTGGGCGTAAGCAATTCTCTTGTAGTCTTCCAAGTAACTGGGACTACAGGCTCTACCACAACGCATGACTATTTTTTGGTTGTAGTTGTCATTGTTGTTTGGTGGCCAGGGCTGGATTTGAACCCGCCAGCTCTGGCATTTGTGTCTGGCACCTTAGCCGCTTGAGCTACAAGCGCCAAGCCAGTAAGAGTGTTCTTAATGTAATAATAGTCCAGGCTTTAAAAACTTATTTAACCTCAATATGAAGCCATGGTGTATACATTTGGCAGGTAAATAATTCTAGTTAACAGCCTTACGGCTCTCTCCACAAAGTATTCAGGAAATACATACTTTATTTTTTGCAGTTTTTGGCCGAGACTAGGTTTGAACCAGCCACCTTGGGCATATAGGGCCAGCACCCTACTCCTTTGAGCCACAGGTACCACCCAATACATACATTTTTTTTTTTTTTTTTTTGAGACAGAGCCTCAAGCTGTTGCCCTGGATAGAGTGCTGTGACGTCACAGCTCACAGCAACCTCCAACTCCTGGGCTCAAGCGATTCTCCTGCCTCTGCCTCTCAAGTAGCTAGGACTACAGGCGCCTTCCACAACACCCGGCTATTTTTTGGCTGCAGCCGTCATTGTAGTTTGGTGGGCTGGGGCTGGATTCGAACCCACCAGCTCAGGTGTATGTGGATGGCACCTCAGCGCCAAGCCTCAATACGTACATTTTTGAAGGAAAGTTTGCCTACATTTTAGTAAGAAACTTAAATATGTACACTGAATTTGGAAAGTCACAAAATGCTCATGATCTTACATAAACATTCTGGTTAAAATTTTAATTTAAAGTGGGGCGAGGTGGCTTAGGCTTGTAATCCCAGCATTCTGGGAGGCCAAGGTGGTGGATTGCCTGAGCTCAGGAGTTGGAGACCAGCCTAAGCTAAAGAGAGATCCTGTGTCTAAAAAAAATAGCTAGGTGCTGTGGTGAGCATCTGTAGTCCCAGCTACTTGGGAGGCTGAGACAGGAGGATCACTTGAGCCCAAGAGTTTGAGGTTGCTGTGAGCTAAAGACACCACACTCTACCCAGGGCCACGGAGTGAGACTGTCTCAAAAAAAAAAAAAAAATTAGAGGGCGAGGTTGCTCACACCTTAATCCTAGCACTCTGGGAGGCCAAGGCAGGTGGACATTGCTTGAACTTAGGTGTTTTAGACCAGCCTGAGCAAGAGTGAAACCTATTAATACTAAAAATAGAAAAATTAGTGGGTGTGGAAGAGGATGCCTGTAGTCCCAGCTGCTCAAGAGGCTCTGGCAAGAGGATTGCTTGAGCCCAAAAGTTTGAGGTTGCTGTGAGCTGTGACACCACTGCACTCTACCAATGGTAAGAGTGAGACTTGTCACAAAAAAAATAAAAAAGGGCAGCTCCTGTGGCTCAAAGGAGTAGGGAGCCAGCCCCATATGCCAGAGGTGGCGGGTTCAAACCCAGCCCTGGCCAAAAACGGCAAAAAAATAAAAATAAAAAATAAATAAAATAAAAAGTTTCTGTTTCTGGTAAGAAGACTATGTATTTTCCCCAGATGTTATCTTTTGTTCACCTGTTTCTGGCGGCAACAGAAAACTTTACACTCCAAATCCTCAAACCAGTTAGTCCATTTTCTGCAGGCGCAGGCAAGCCTTCAGTCCACGTAGGGGCGCTGTCAGACATCCTAACACCCACACCTTATCTCTGCTACAGGGCTCTGCCTTCAGGCGGTGACCAGAGGACTTCAGGGCCTCTGTAGAGAGCACAGCTTCTCCACCCAAACAAAGCATGGCTGAAGGGCATAATATTTAGGAAGATTATTTAAAGGACATGATGTGTATTCATTTCTCCAAAATATCCTTAAGGTTTATGCTTAGATGGACTTGATTACTCAGAAAGCTGTTCGTGTCTGTGTGTGTACACATGTGTCACTTTTCCTTGGTTTACACCACAACCCTTGAGACAGCCTTGTGGGCCTGTGTTACCAGACGAAGAGGGTCCGGCTGCCTATCACTGCCAGCCAATATACAGAGATGGGGATAGGTCTACCAAAGTGTCAGAACACAAGGACAGGGACTCTGGAGAGCAGCGAGAGTAGCCTTTCCAAGACTGTTCTGCTTTTCTATTTTCAAATTACATACAGTTTTATACATAATGGTTCACAAGTAAAAATCATGATAACCGTTATTTTAAATAATAATCAGCACAACTAGATGGCAATCTATTATAACATTTTCAAATGAAAAATTAACTCCTAAACTATTCAAAATGGGCATCTTTAGGGTGGGAGCTAAATTTACGAAACAGTAAGAATGGGAAACCATGGCTCAGTGCCTGTGGCTCAAGTGGCTAAGGTGCCAGCCACATACACCAGAGCTGACCGGTTTGAATCCAGCCTGGTCCTTCCAAACAACAATGACAACTACAACCAAAAAGTGGCCGGGCATTGTGTGTTGCGTGACCGGAGATGGGAACGAACAGAAGCTTTGCTGTAGGTGTAAACTCGCTCCTGTAATTATTAATCCAAGAAACAGACTATACACCGTAATATACATATAGCATATAGCATATAGCAAAGTTTTTTATTTTAAGTGTAGGTTTTATACCTTTTCGGTCAGTACACACTTAATCCCTTAACGATTAGTTTCCTCCTTTTCTTAATTTATTTTTTACATATCAATATAATCACCTCTTAGTAAATCTCTCCTATTTTCAAGACAATGACTAATCTCTAAGCAGGACACAAAGATGGAAGTAGCCCCAGGGGGAACAACGTTAATAGAATATTCTCAAGCATTCACTCAGTTTACCCAGTATAAAGTAATGACTGTGTCCTTTCTTCAGGGCAGAATATCTATAGACCTCTGACAATATGTTGTTAACATATGTCAACCCTCTGGCCCGTGTCTCTGAGGAAGGGCTGCACGCCCTTGGATCTCAGGCTTAACAGGGTGTACTGCCTCAGAGAAAGGGCCTAAGGAATTTTCCAAAAAAGCCTATCTCTCTGAGTAACCCAGGAGGGTCCAGATTTCTTAAGCCTCTGGAAGAAAAGTAAGTCATTTTAAACTCACACCGAATTTACTTTGTGTGCTTGATGTAGGATATGTTTATTTTTAAATATTATCCTACAATTGTGGTGGGTGCCTGTGGTCCTAGCTACTAGGGAGGCTGAGGCAGGAGAATCACTTCAGCCCAGGAGTTTGAGGTTACTGTGAGCTATGATGCCATGGCACTCTACCCAGGGGGCAGCTTGAAGCCCTGTCTCAAAAAAAAAAAAAAGAAAAGAAAAGAAAGAAAGAATGGGAAACCAAAGGTGACGACCAGCTGTGTGATGTCCACCCTAGCCTGACAGACTCCATTTTGTTTTCACTACATGCACTTTCACCTCCAGCCCCTGAGGTGTCTGTCCTCTCCCCTACCCCTTGGAAGCTAGAAGGTTGGATGAGGGTATACCAGTGTGGGGAAGAAATCCTCAGAACTCTGATAAAAGTACAGCTATTTGGGAGACAAGTACAAACAGCAAGC
Organism: Loris lydekkerianus; assembly: GCA_963574355.1. Lineage (NCBI taxonomy): Eukaryota > Metazoa > Chordata > Mammalia > Primates > Lorisidae > Loris > Loris lydekkerianus. The sequence goes on along the minus strand of CAUYPK010062375.1, from coordinate 6,662 downwards.
AGGCCAGAAACCAAATGGCATGGTCACAGCAACCCCCTCCGCACCCTCCTGAAGTGCTTTGGGGCCAGTGTTCCTGGGAAATATCAGGACCTCCAACCCGGTCCTGGCTGGCACCTGGCTGTGCAAGATTAACACCTTTTGTGGAAGACAGTAAAATCAGTCTCAGACACAGTATCTTTCCCTTGGTAGGAAAGATGACTTCCCTCACCTCTCATCACCCCCTCCCACATTCCAACGCTAATGAAAGTCACTTAAAACTGTGTGAGCTGAGCTGACTTCTGGTCAAACTCCATTCTCCTCCTTTATTTATTTATTTGAGACAGAGTCTCAAGCTGTCGAACTGGGTAGAGTGCTATGATGTCACAGCTCACAGCAACCTCCAACTCTTGGGCTTAAGCGATTCTCTTGCCTTAGCCTCCCAAGTAGCTGGGACTACAGGCACACACCACAACGCCCGGGTATTTTTTGGTTGTAGTGGTCATTATTGTTGGAGGCCCAGGCTGGATTTGAACCCACCAGCTCCAGAGTATGTGGCTGGTGCCCTAACCGCTGAGCTAGAAGCGCCAAGCCATTGTGCTCCTTTAAAATAAAGCCAATGCTTCATCCCTGGACTGGCCTCCTCTCCTTGTGAATTCTGGCAGGACTCTATCCCTAAACCTCTCAACTGGTATTTTTCTCCTTGAGACAGGTCCTTGGTCTGGAGATTTAAGAATTCATTCCTTCACTCCAGACCATGCGAGTAAACCACAGGACAAAGTTTATTTCACAGAGGAGGACTTGGAGAGAAGGGCAACAAAGCCTGGGGGAGGGAGGAATTCCCAGGGAAGGTATGTCACACTTGGCCGGCAGCAGGCAGACAAAAAAATGTCTCCTCCAAGTTGATTAGTGAAGGAGAATGTTTTAGCAAAGGAGCGATCCTCCTAGTTCCTCTAGGCAAAGTTGCAGGGTGTATGCTTTCCTCTCTAGGGTGGCAACCTGATTGGAATCCTGCTTGCATCCAGAGAATGCGTTAGGAAAAAAAAAAGGACTATTCAGGCCCAGCAAATGGGGTCCCTGTCCAGCCCTGAATGGGGGAACCCTGTATCAAGGGCACTTATGCAAGGGGACAAACACACAATGGGGAGCTCAAGACACAACTGTTTCTTCACTTTTGCCCTGCCAGGAGATTAAAGGATCCAGAGTCCTCCTTTCCATCCCCCAAAATCTCAAAACCTCCCTTCACCCAACTAGCAGGTGAAGCACAATGCTTGGGTGCAGATTCGGACTAAATGGAGTGGGGGGAGAGATCTGCCCCTGCCCCGTCCACCAGACCAGTCAGTGACTGCCCTCCTCTCTCAGTTCTGAGCCAGGCTCACATCCCGGGGTCTGACTGCAATCATTCCCCTTTCTCTTGGTGGCTACCTGGGCTGGGGCTGCACAGCAAGGTTACAGGACTAAGAGGGTCCAGCCTGCCTGTCGCTGTCAGCCAACATGCAGAGATGGGGATAGGCCCACCACACTTGGTCAGAAGGGCAGCGATTCGGGAGAACAGTGAGAATAGCCTCTCCCAGACGGTTCTGTTCTGCCAGTTCCATCACAGTTTTGTAGGTAAAAGCTCAAAGCAAAGACCACATTAACCCTTGTTTTAAATATTGATCAGCATAACCCAGTGACCTATTACAACATTCCAATTCAAAAGTTAGTTTCCGAGGCGCCTGTGGCTCAAGGAGTAGGGCGCCAGCCCCGTATGCCGGAGGTGGTGCGTTCAAAAACCCAGCCCTGCCAAAAAAAACACAAAAATTAGTTTCCTAAATTCACCAAAACTACTCAAGGTAGGCATTTAGACCTACATGTACAAAACAATAAGAATTCAAGACAGGAAGTGAAAGGTCAGGTAGGACCTAAACCGACCAGACCAGCTGGGTCACGTTGGTCCTAACCTGCCCGACTAACCAGGCTCTCTCAGGAGGACCAGTCTCCAGCAGAAGCCCCTCAGCCAAAGGGGAGGAAACAGAAAAGAGGATCCGAAACAGAAGAAATGAAAACACCCCCTCCCATTCCGTCCCTCAGCAGGAAGAGGGTGGAGCCTCCACTCCCAGTCCCTGGGAGGTCAAGGGCCCCAGAAGCAGAAAAGGGAGCCCTAGCACAGAAGACAAACGGCAAGGAAGGGACAATCCCGCTGAGGAGTCTGCAGCATGAACCCACCGATCAGGTACCTCTGCCCTTCTGCCCCGGGAAGCTTGCAGCCCCTGCCGTGCCCCTCCTGACCTCCTCAACCCGGTCCCAGCCCGGGCTCGCCCTCTCTGGCTCTCGTGCACCACCCACTCACTCCATCGAGGGTTTTTGGCCTCATCTGTGGGCGCCCTTACTGCTGTCCTGGCCGGCCTCTGCCTGGCCCCTGCTCCTCCTCCCCAGCCTCACTGGAAGCCCTGGCCAGGCTGGGGTCGCTCCCCCAGACATTTCCCTCCATTCCTGAGCTCTTTCACCAGGGACAGCTGTACTAAAGGATCATTGAAACAATTGGGATTTACTAACAATTCTGTTCCAAGACATTGCTGGATTTTGTGTAATATTTACACAGTTTCCACACCAAGGCTTAGGAGAGGGTGGGGAGGTGGGGACAGCTTTCCAAAGACAGAAGATAAATCTTTGCAGATGGCGCCAAACTTGCAGCGCCTGCATGATCACGCTCATCTTGCGCAACAGGGACACAGAAATGGAATGGGGAAAAAAAACAGAATGTTTTTTCTGGGGCTCGGCGGCACAGTAGTTATGGTGCCACCCACGTACACCGAACTTGGCAGGTTTGAACCGGCCCGGGCCAGCTAACCAACAATGACAACTGCAACAAAACTAGCCAGGCGTTGTGGCGGGCGCCTGTAGTCCCAGCTACCTGGGAGGCTGAGGCAAGAGAATCAATTGCTTGAGCCCAAGAGTTTGAGGTTGCTGTGAGCTGTGATACTACAGCACCCTAGCAAGGGCGACATGGTGAGACTCAGTCTCAAAAAAAAGAAAAAAAAAACTAGAATGACCAGGAGAGGGCGGTGCCTGTGGCCCAAAGGAGTAGGGGGCCAGCCCTATATGCCAGAGGTGGAAGGTTCAAACCCAGCCCCAGGGAAAAAAAAAAAAAGAATGATCAGGAGAAAGGCTCATATTATAAACATCAGTACAAAGGAGAGCTGGGTCCCAGTGTACACTCCAGCAGGTCACAGGACGCAGCAATTGGACTTGGCCTGGCCTGGTCAGGTGATCCTGCCCTTGTGAGCCTCTGCCACTCCATCTGTACAATGGGGATCCCCCACAGGCTTCAGGAGGATGACAGGTGCCCAGATACATGCAGTGAGTAGGTCAGTAACTGGGTGTAAAGGTGGGGAACCTTAGAGTTAAAAACACATTAGCGACATGGGCAGGTGGAAGGTGGAGAGTGAACGGAGCTGAAATGTTACAAACTATTTTGGGTGGAGACTTTTATTCTTTGCTTACCTAGCGGTGAGAAGAAACTTGTCCTTTCCCCTTGAAGGTTCACTGGAAGATCAATTGAGAATTAAGACAGCCTCATAACGGAAGGGGGAGAACCACAGGCCAGTTACGCAATGTGCCAATGAAGTTCAGACATTGTCCTATGTGCCTTTGTAGTGGGGAGAGAGAGAATATGTGATTCTGTTTAGGGGCAATAACGCGTTGCTGAGCAGGAAGAATAGCTGGGGGAAGAGATTGACTTGTAACTTATTTTATTTGTGGCAGTATGTTGAGATAACAGGCAGAGAAGGGAAGTACTTTTTTAAATTTATGCAGAATAGAGGGCAAGCCTCTTTGAAGGGCCTGTTAATCTCTAAGACACTCTAATTTAAAATATTCTTTATACCGAGTACTTATATTTGGAGGTGAATTATTTATTTATTTAATCATAGCTGTGTACATTAATGCGATCATGAGGCACCATACACTGGTTTTATAGACGTTTGACACATTTTCATCACACTGGTTAACATAGCCTTCCTGGCATTTTCTTAGTTATTGTGTTAAGACATTTATATTCTACATTCACTAAGTTTCACATGTACCCTTATAAGATGCACCGCAGGTGTGGTCCCACCAATCACCCTCCCTCTGCCCATCCTCCCCCCTCCCCTCCCTCTCCCCCTTTCCCATATTCTTAGGTTGTAACTGGGTTATAGCTTTCATGTAAAAGCCATAAATTAGTTTCACAGTAGGGCTGAGTACATTGGATACTTTTTCTTCCATTCTTGAGATACTTTACTAAGAAGAGTATGTTCCAGCTCCATCCATGTAAACATGGAGGTAAATTTTCCTGAGCTCCTTCACTTATTACTAAAGGATTGGGGTAAGGGTGGGCAGAGATACCGGAAGGGTGAGAGTGTCCCACTGGAAGAGCTGGGCCCGGGCTAGGAAAGGTCACCCCCACATGTTGCCCTCGCCTCCTCTTCCTCTCTCCCCTGTCTTCCTGCCTGGGAGGACAGCAGAGGCACAGGCTTGGCGGGACCGCCGAGGCCCAGCGCCCAGGGTTGCAGAGAGCTGAGTTCAGTAGCTCTGAGACTGCAAGGACTTCAGGGGACACTCTGCCTTTTATGTTTCTCTCTTGTGCCTTCAGAGACCCGATGGAGCAAATGTATCCAAAGACATTCTACCGAAACTTTGAAGAAGTACCCTGCCCCTCTGATCAGAACAGCACCTGGCTGTGCTTTGAGGTGGAAACCAAAAACTGGGCTGTCTCCTACCACAGAGGGGTCTTTCGAAACCAGGTATCACCCACGCTGACCACATCCCAGGCAGGAGCTAAGGCAGATAAAAACGCAGAAAACCCCCAAGGAAGTCAAACGCCAGCAGTGGGCTCTCAATCATCTATTTTTTCCCACTTCAGTCCCTTGCCAGGATGTTCCTTCTGGACTGACCTGGACGCCGGTGACCCTGGGGCGTAAATGATCACTAAAGGATGGTCGAGAGCCCACCCCCCACCCTGCTAGTGCCTGCTTCTCAAAGTCTTGGAATTGAGCTTTATGTCCAGCAGGCTGCAGGGACAGGGCCCTGGGGAGAACTGGGCGTTGGCCCTGGACATTGCTGGGCCTGCGCCCCCTGCCCTGTTTCTTCCAAATCAAGGGTGTGTTATTGCACCACAGGGACCCCCCACACCTCACCAATATTGCCGGAGCGACCCCTGCCCCCCTCACAGGCAGAAGACCCTTCGGAGGGACTGTTTGGGCTGGTCATAGCGGGCAGGCTGGCCCCACAGTGGTGTCCTCCCATGGGAACATAGTGAGTAACAAATGTGATTACATTTGTCCAGTCCCCATGATAAGACAGCGGTGGAAACTGGAAGGCTAATTTTCATATCTTGTTTAGTCCAGTGTCTCTAGCATATTATTGCAACCTGTGATTATTCTTTGAAACGAGCTGTGTATTTCGCCATGTGTAGGCAAAAAGCCTTCAACAGATTGATTCTGTGTGTGTAAGTTTGAAGTCTGGGGAGAGTTGTAAAGGAAAAAACCCTGGATAGAACTCCACACTGGCTAGTAACCTAGTGGGGTAGGAGGCAGAGCCTGGAGATGGGTTTTTGTATATCTTAGGAGTTTCCTGACCACTCCCTAAGAATGGATGACTGCCTCCAGGTGGTCTGTTAAAGGTCAAGCACTGTATCTGCTTTCTCCCCAGAGTTCTGTTTTGTGGTTTGTTATTATTATTATTTTTTTATTGTTGGGGATTCATTGAGGGTGCAATAGACCAGGTTACACAGATTGCATTTGTTAGGCAAAGTCCCTCTTGGAATCCTGTCTGTGGTTTGTTATGTTAAATGACCCGGTATAAAGATAATTTTAGATAAGGTTAGTGGAATGGTTATTGGTTAATCAGTAGACATTTAAACGTCAGGTGACTAGATTTTTGTGTTTTGAGATTATTGATTAATAGTGTGTACGTGCAGTGCTGCCTATAGAAGCTTTGGTAAATAAAGAAATGCGCTACACGGGTAAGAGAGCGGTAGCCTTCCTTATTTCTCTGACATTTCAGATGCATGCTTGTTCTCTTGCCACTTCACGCAAATTGCACGCAACACGCACGTGCCCACCTCTCAATTCAGAGTCACATTTGAAGTGCTCAGCAACCACCTGTGTCCTGTGGCCCCCACGGGTGGGGGTGCAGCTCCACAGCCCTGAGCAGCAGACAGCAGGCAGGGACCAAGTCCAGCCCAGAGGGCCAGGCAAGTGCTCTGGGTGTCAGCTGGGTGGACACCTGGATTAGGACAGTTAGAGCCCATGAATGGGGCCAGGGAGATTAAAGGACAGAACAGAAGGGAAAGAAGAGGTGAAGGAAAGAATCTGGAGGAACCAGGTGCCCTGGGGCTCCTGGCCTGCCCCTCCTACCACTGCCCCACCCCTGCATTCCCGCCTGCCCCTCCACCCTGAGCACCCCCTTCCGTTCTCCTCCTCTCCCAGGGCCCTCCCAAGACTCCTTGCCATGCAGAAGTATGTTTCCTGACTTGGATCCAGGAGGTGCTACCCCCTGACCACCACTCCCAGGTCACCTGGTATGTATCCAGGAGTCCCTGCGCCAGCTGTGCAAATCTTATTGTTCACTTTCTGGCCATGCACAGAAGGGTGACCCTGACCATCTTTGCTGCCCACCTGAACCGCTTCTGGGAATCAGATTACCAGCAGGGGCTTCTCAGG
>CAUYPK010062374.1:0-30875 GCA_963574355.1 Loris lydekkerianus | reverse complement strand
TGATGTGCGATCTCCAACCTTCTCTCCTGGTATAGCTCGAATCCTCCAGGTTACTTACTAAATTTCCATCCTTTAACTCTCCTTCTGGACGGGAGCCTCTGTGAGAAGCTGGCTTCAGTCCGCCATCTTGTCTCCACCCCCCAGCAAAAGCTTTCTTATAGTAGCAGGCATGAATGCTCAAACAAATCAATGCAAGCAGAATGATTTTCATTAACTCTTTAAATGTTTAAGCCAGCAACTGGCCTTTTCAATGTTTCTTGGTTGTAGGTAATAGCTGGGAATTCCGGGTGAAGAATTACAACTTCTGAGTTAGCTTTGCTATACCAAATGATCCACTGGATGTGACTTAAAAATGCCAGTTTGAAAATATATTCATGGGATTAGGAATGAACAGTTCTTTGCCTGAAATCTTGTGGTTTAGCTTTAGTACTTACTAGAGTCAGTGCATTTCTTTGAAATATTGAGCTGTCTGACAGCTTAAAATCCTAAGTTTCCTTTAAACTTGAGCCGGGCTTTGGAGGAGGAGAGGGTAGGGTGGGGTGGTGGTGGTGGTGGTGGATTTTACATAAGGCTCTCTGAAAAGAATTTGCTGAAGTGCTTTTGCTTGAAGGGGCACTAGGAAGGATAGGAAGTTGCTTCCTCTCTTTCCTTCTTGGGTTTTGCCCTTTGCCTAGATCAACATTTAGTCAGATAATTTACATCAGGGCATTGGTGTCTATTGTTGGGCCTTGTTAATGTCATCATTTTCCTTTCATGGAGAAGCATGGAATAAGCCCAAGTGCAGTGACCAAGTTTTGTTAAGCCACTTGGATATTTGGAAAAGTCTTGATGCTCTTAGACCCTCGATTCCCAGCTGGATGAGTATTTCTCATCTATGTTGAAGAACTGAGTTTTATAAATATATTTTGATCAAATGTCACCAATAAAATTTCTTTCTTTGTCAATGTATGGTAGTTAAATATCACAAATACATTAAAAAATATATGGAGAATATACAGCATCATTCCTTCCATATTAACTGTTAGTATCTAAGTGAGTACTAAGAATTAAAGAAAGGAATGGAGACTTAGTTGTAGATCACTTGCCTAATCACTTCCATATCATTTGCTCTCTTTGTCTCTTCATCTATACATTTGGGTTAGTTCTACCTGCCCTTCCTCACAGAACCAGTTGGATAAGAGTTCTGATATTGCTTAAGAATTAGAGGGCCCATTCCACATACAGATTTTATCATCAGTGTAACTATATTGTAACAATAGTGTTTTTGAATTAGAAAAAATGTTTTATATAATTATTAAGACTATTTTATGAAGAATTACATGTTACCTAAACTTTGAAAGCTTTTTTTTTTGTTTGTTTGTTTAAAGTCAGGGTTTTTCTCTGTTGCCTGGGCTAGAGTACAGCGGTATGATCATAGCTCAGTACAACCTCAAACTTCCGAAAGGCTCAGGCCATCCTTTTGCCTCAGACTCCTAAGAAGCCGTGACTGCAGGTACATGCCCAATTCAGTTTTATGTTTTTGTAGAGAAGGGGTCTCGCTCTTGCTTAGGTTGGTCTTGAACTCCTGGCCTTAAGCGATCCTCCTGTTTCTGCTTCCCAAAGCGGTAGGATTACTGGATTGAGACACCACACTGGGCCTGAAGGCATATTTTATTTTATTTTATTTTATTTAGGATTTATTTTATTTTATTTTTTGTATTATTAAATCATAGCTGTGTACATTAGTATAATCACCGGTACCCATTCTAAGATGCACCATAGATGTGGCCCCACCCATTACCCTACTGAAGGCATATTTTAAAAGATAAATATAGAAACAAAGAACTCTTCAAAGACTGTAGCAGAGGAGATAAGATCTTATCTTTAAAAAAACATCTTGACTGCTCAGAAGGACAGAGAAGGTGAGAGTGAACATTCCAGATAGAAGAGATCTGGTGTGAAAAAGTACAGGGCAGGAATGGACAAGGAATATTCAGAAAAATGGAGAGAAATAATAAAAATTTTACAATATATATAGATGTGTCTTTTTATATTTTCAATAATATTTAGAAGTTTTCCGTATACTGTATATTTCTCAAGAATCATTTCTATGTATTTCATATTTTGTGTTGACATGTTAACTTTAATTCTCTAATTGTTAATGGTGTACAATGGATATTTGTATATTGAACTTTAATCCAAAAAAATAAAAGAAATTCAAGGATTTATTAAAATGATGGAACCATAAAAGAAAATGGAGAGAAGGTGACGTTCTTTTAAGATTAAATCTCTCCCTTTAATTATTATAAAAGTGAAAACTTGAAGAGAATGAGAATATTATGAACTTTTATTTCATAGTAATAAGAAAAGGCTCATACAGCTTGCATCTAAGTTAACTTAGAAGTAGTAGATTTAGCATTAACTTAGGGGAAAACTAAGGACTCAAGGGCTCAGGAGGATGCAACATAAAATGAGCATGAATTTGGGGAGCTCCATTACAGAAGACTTCCTGGAGAAAGGGATTTGAGAAGAAAGTGGTAAAAGTGCATTTGAAGAAAGGTTGAGAGTATGAAAGAACACTCTATTTGAGGGATTTAAGGGAAGCTGGCTCTGAATGATATGCCAAAAGTGGGGTGTGTTGGCTCATTGCTAATCAGTGGTTAGGACACTGGCCACATACCCTGGGGCTGGCAGGTTTGAACCCAGACCAGGCCAGCTAAACAACAATGACAAATACAACAAAAAACATATCCAGGCATTGTGGCAGGCACTTGTAGTCCCAGCTACTTGGGAGGTTGAGGCAAGAGAATCATTTAAGCTCAAGAGTTTGAGGTTTCTGTGAGCTGTGATGACACAGCACTCTACAGAGGGCAACATAGTAAGACTGTGGTTGCAGCCGTCATTGTTGTTTGGTCACCCAGGCTGGATTAGAACCCACCAGCTCAGGTGTATGTGGCTGGTGCCTTAGCTGCTTGAGCCACAGGCGCCATGGCTCAATGAGTAGGGCTCCGGCCCCAATACCAAGGGTGGCTGGTTCAAACGCGGCCCCAGCCAAACTGCAACAAAAAAATAGCCGTGTGTTCTGGCAGGCACCTATAGTCCCAGCTACTCAGGAGGCTGAGGCAAGAGCATTGCCTAAGCCCAAGAGTTTGAGGTTGCTGTGAGCTGTGACGCCACAGCACTCTACTGAAGGTGATAAAATGAGACTCTGTCTCTTAAAAAAAAAAAAAAAAAAAGTGGGGCATGAACTATAGTCTTTAAAGAGAGGCACTTTAAAGGTACAAGAAATGTCCATTGAAACTTACTGTTGGTTCATCTTGGTTCCATCTGCTCCATGGGCTCTAAGGCCATTTGAAAACCTGTAGGCAAAAGTTTGCTCCCTATTGCCTGTTCTGCTCTTTAAGTTCCCTCCTCCTCATAAAAAATGAAGCATATAGTTTATTTGAGACTTTCTACGTTCTCATCCATATACCCCTCTCTAATTAATGTTTCTTCCAATTTTCTCTGAAAAATTACTCTGTTTCTCACTGAGGACAATCATAATAATTTTTTAAAACATTGCCTTTTTGCCTTTGCTTTCATCCTTTCTTTAATCAGGAGTGTCTTCTCCAGTCCTCTGGGCTATGTGAACCCAATCTACTTTTAAAATCCAAGCCTTCAGAAATCACTTCTCTGAAATTACTAGCTACTTTTCGGTTTCATTTAGCTTTCATTTTCTTAGTTGTCATATTTGTCTTGCTATACCGAGAACATTGTAAACGGAGTATGTCTTACAACCTTTTGCATTATAATATTAATATGTTGTTAGTGTCTCTGAAAATGATGTGTGTATATGTAGATGGCTTATAGCCTAATATAGACTAATGGTTTCCACTTTTATATGTTTAGATTTTAATGTAGCATTTAGTTCCAACCCCAAAAATGTGGCACTTAATGCATATTTGTTGAATGAGTGCAGATTTAACTTAACTTAATGCAGGTCTTAATCAGTACTTTTAAGTATCTAGCAAGAGACCTCTAGAATGTTTTCACCTTGGGTTTTTTCCTCCTTCCGCTGTCATTCCCTCCCTCCTTCCCATCTCTCCCCCTCTAAGAAATAAGGGCAGAAATCATAGTTAATGCAATCTGGCTTTAGATTAGTCAATGTTTTTGATATTTCATTATTGAAAAAATCATAATGGAACAGGAAAAAAAATAACAAGGAAAGACTAATTTCCAATTCATGAACCTTGGTTAGGCTTTTCAGGTATTTATTTAAGTCTTGAACAAGACTTTCTTGAACAATTCTTTTCTCTACACTGACATTTCATGGTAAATGTTTTGCTTATTGTACCCTCAGTGTTTTTTCTGTGGCAGCTTATTTGGCCGTATTCAAAAACTGCCAGGTAAATTCAAAGAAGAATGGACCTAAAATTGTTCACTCTTGACAAGGCTCAAAAAACAGGAGCTAAGAAACAGATCATTGACTTTTTCCTTTTTACTCTTTTCTTTTGCCTTTAGCTCAAGCCCGGGCAGAACAGCTGCAGGGACAGTGATAGTGAAAGCGCCAGTGGAGAATCCAAGGGCTTCCACCGGAGCAGCTCTCGGGAAAGGCTCAGTGATGTAAGTTAAAAATTTCATATGAAAGCTATAACCCAGGTGTAACATAAGAATATGGGTAATGGGGAGAGGGAGGGAAAGGAGGGGGGAAGATGGGCAGAGGGAGGGTGATAGGTGGGATTACACCTGCGGTGCATCTTATAAGGGTACATGTGAAACTTAGTAAATGTAGAATATCAGTGTCTTGACACAATAACTAAGAAAATGCCAGGGAGGCTATGTTAATTAGTCTAATGAAAATGTGTCAAACTGTTTATAAAACCAATGTATGGTGCCCCATGATCACATTAATGTACACAGCTATGATTTAATATTAATTAAAAAAAAAAAATTTAAAAAAATAAAATCAACCCAAACCACCAGACCACATACATGATTGGTTCAGTCAGGTCTCAATTACATAAGGCTCCTCTCCCTTCAGATCACTTTGCATACACAAGCATTGCAGTCTATACTTTCTTTGTATACATGTGCTGTATCACCTTGCAATTGTGAGTTTAGTCTACATATATTTTGACCAGAAATGTATTTTAACAAATTATAAGGTAGTTGGGTGTACTTGTCACCTTAGAAATAACAGATTGCAAAGACAAGTGATAATACTTTCATATTAGGAAAGTCAATAAGTGTTACAATTGACCAAGTAGATAGGTAGTACTATAACTTGGAAATTTCATTTAGTTATGGGCTTTTTGTACTTTACATGGGAAATTTGTGACAATCCTTTTCTGTCATTTTATTCCTATTGGAAGTTATGGCTAACCAGCCACTTAACCTAGTAAGAGAAGAAATTAAATTTCTTGATGCTAAAACCATAAAACTCTTAGAATAAAATATACAGGTCAATCTTTACGATCTTGGATTTGGCAGGGGAGTCTTAGATATGACACCAAAAACATGCACAGCAGAGACAAAATAGATAAATTGGATTTCACCAAAATTAAAACTTTTTGCACATCAAAGGGCATTATTAAGAAAGTGAATAGGTAAATAACTTACAAAATGGAAGAAAATATTTGCCAATCATGTAACTGATTATAGTATAATATCCAGAACATGTTCTTAAAACTCAATAATAAAAACCTGTTCAAAAAGTGGCAAAGGACTTAAATAGATAGTTCTGCAAAGAAGAGATACAGAGAGATGATAAACACATAAAAAGATGTGGAAAATAATTAGCCTTTAGAGAAATGCAAATCAAAACTAATGAGATACCATTTTTCACCTGAGAGAACAGCTATAATTTTTTTTTAAAAAGAGAAAAATAACCAGTGTTGGTGAGGATATGGAGAAGTTGGAACATTCATACATACATTCATACATACTGGTGGGAATGTAAAATGATGCAACCACTGTAGAAAATAGCCGGACAGTCTTCATAAGGTTATCAATGTAATTATCATATAACCCAGCAATTCCACTTTCATGTATATATGTAAAAGATTGGAAAATAGCAACTCAAAGAGATACTTGTAAGACAATGTTAATTGTTAATTACAGTGTTATTTATAGTAGCCAAAAGGTAGAAAGAATCCATGTGTTTGTCAATAGATTAATGGATAAACAAGATGTGACATACATATATATACATACATACACATACATACACACACACACACACACACACACACACAATGGAATATACTCAGCCATAAAAAGGATTGGAATTCTGGTACATACTGTAACATGAATGAAGCTTAAAACCATGCTAATAAAAAGACATGAAAGGACAAATATTATATGGTTCCACTTTTATGGGTTATCTAGAATAGGCAAATTTATAGAGAAAATATAGTAGAATGGAAGTTATTAGGGACTGGGTTGAGAAGATTGTGAGGGATGGGTAGTTATTGCTTGATGTTTACAGAGGTTTTTTTTTTGGAGTGATAAAAGCATTTTAGAAATAGATAAGTAATGGAAGTTTCTCAACATTGTCAATGCAATGAATGCCACTGAATTGCACAGTTAAAATAAGGGTTAAAATAGAAAACTCTGTATCATACATATTTTACTACCTAAAAATATACAAAAAAAAAAAAAGGGCTATAAGAATCCTGTCTGTATTATGTTCAAGCCAGTCAGTGAAACTTTTTGAGTTCATGTTTATTTATTATTAAAATGCACACATTCTGCAGCAACATTATTAAAAAAGGAAAGAAAGAGAAATGACCAAAGGAAAATTGGCAATTAATGAGCTATCCCCGATATCTAGTCACTTTTTTCCTGCATATGTGTAGATCTGAGGTTTCAGAGTCTTGCATCAGGCCCTGATGGCAATCTGAAATCTGCTGAGATGAAAGTGTTTGATTAGTCAACCCACAAAACCATTTTTTAATACTGGGGCAATACCTCCTCAGGCAATATTTTAAAAAATAGATGTACCCTGATTTTTGCTTGAAAGAGGATTAGTAATTAATTGCCTTAATGACTGTCAGAGAGTGAGAAGATTAAATCAAAGGCTGCTACTATTTAGGGGTTTGTTTTGAAAATATGTTTTGATGTCTAAAGAAATTAGCTGGTGTGCTGACACATACTTATAGTCCCAGCTACTTGGGAGGCTGAGGCTAGAGGCTCACTTGAGCCAGGAGTTTGAGGCTACAGTAAGCTGTGATGGTATCACTGCACTCCAGTGTAGGTCCAGAGCAAAACTTTGTGTCTTAAAAAAACCCACACTATTAAACTTCCATATCACTACTTATGATTATTATGCTTTTACTTATGTTTCTCAACATCTGAAAAATAGTTATGATAATAACTGTTACAGTTATCATAGTGTCCTTGTCTATTAATTGTGTCACCTGAGTCATTTCTTGGTCTGTTTCTATTGGTTATTTTCTCTTCCTCATGAACCATATTTTCCTGCTTCTTTGAATGTATGGCAATTTATTATTAAATGCCAGAAATTACCAATTTTTTTGCTGGGTGTTAGATATTTCTGATTTGTATAAGTATTCCTTATTTTGAGATAGAATTATGTTAGTTGGAAATAGGGTTTTTTATTGTTTCCAGTTAATTAGAGGATACAAAGAATTAGGTTACAATGTTTGCATTTGTTAAGTAGAATCCCTCTTATAATAATGACCCACCCCAAAAAGGTGTGTCGTACACCTTAACATTATGGGGGTTTTGTTGTTGTTGTTGTTGTTGTTGTTGTTGTTTAGGTTTGCTTTTGCACTTTGTTGGGCAGGACCAGAACAACCATTAATTAATGGTAATTTTTTCCTAGTACTGAGTACTGTGCCTAAGGCCTGATATATTCCAAGGGCTTTCCACTGTGGCCAGTGGAATACAAACTATTCCCTGCTCTGGGTGAGGTCTGGGGATTGTTCTCCCTCTTCCTTTCCAATGGTTGTTTTCATTGCCAGTGGGATACTTTTCTCCCACAGATGTTCTGATGAGTTTTCAGGTGAGAACTAGAGGGGAACTTTATGCAGCTTTCATGGTTCTTTCTGTGAAACTTATTCATCTTCATGCTCCACTATGCAATCCCAGCTGTCCTGACCTCCCCTGATTCTCAACTCTGTCTTCACAACTCAGGGATACTACTAGGCTTCACCTGGGCCACCCCCTCCCTCACACAGACTGTGTCCTGAAAACTCCCCAGGCAGACAGGTGGGAAAATTGTAAGGATCATTGATTGTTTTCTCTTTCCTTAAGTATTATTGTACTGCACTATTACCCAATTTATAAAAACTCGTGTTTCATACATTTTGTCCAGTTTTAAAGTTGCTTGAGGTAGGTGAGTATATTCCATCCCTGTTATTCCATTGTGCCCACTACTGGTTTTTCAGCCGAGTTAAAAATTACTATCAGTCTTCCACCCACTTAGTTACATTTTTAGAAGCTTTGGCAGTTGAGATTTATTCCCAAATGAGGTTAACTAACCGAGGTACTATATACGCATACTATTCCAACTTTGTTTTGTTTTTTTTTCTTTAATTGGATAGGCAAAAAGAATAAAAATGAAGAATTCCACTGAAGCTAGACT
Source organism: Loris lydekkerianus (assembly GCA_963574355.1). Lineage (NCBI taxonomy): Eukaryota > Metazoa > Chordata > Mammalia > Primates > Lorisidae > Loris > Loris lydekkerianus. Next base: position 22,309 of record CAUYPK010062374.1, on the reverse strand, counting down.
ATTTAACTCATGGCTTTTCTAAATTCTGTATTCCCAAACCATATTGCCAGGAGGAGATAATTGACCACAAAGATTTTCAGTTTGTCCACATTAAGAGATTGTAGTAACTTGTCAGGCATAGTGGCTCATTCCTGCCCTAGCATTCTTGGAGGCTAAGATGGGCGGATTGCTTGAGCTGAGGCATTCGAAACTGAGCAAGAGTGATACCCTGTTTCTAGTACAATTAGAAGAATTAGCGAGGTATACACTATCACCTGTAGTCCCAGCTACTTGGGAGGTGGAGGCAAGATAATTGTTTGATCCTAAGAGTTTGAGGTTACTGTGAGCTGTGAACCCAGAGTACTCACTCAATCCCAGGGTGATAGAGTGAAACTGTATTTCAAAAAATGGAAGAAAAGAGGGAGGGATGGAGGGAAAGGAAGGAAGGAGGGAGGATTGTATAAGGCCTGTGTATGTAGGTAGGTAACATTTGAACTGAGGTCTAAATAAAGAAAAGGAGGGAAGTATCTTGGTTAAAAAAGAAAAAATGTGCAAAGCACATTCTGAGCAATAAGAGCAACAAGCTCTGAGATCCTGATTCTAACTTCTGGCTCTTGATAAGGAGACTACTATTGTATTAGTTTCCTAGGCTGCTGTAACAAATGACCACAAACTGGATGACTTGAAACAATAGAAATTTATCTCGTAATTCTAGAGGCTAGAAGTCCAACATCAAGGGGTCTATAGGACCATAATCCCTCTGAAAGTTCTAGAAGAGAATCCTTCTTGTTCTCTCCTAGATTTTGGTAGCTCCTAGTAATTCTCAGTGTTCTGGCTATCTGCAGCTCTGTGTGCCCTTTCCTGGTATTGTTAAGAACAGCAGTCATTGGATTTAGGGCCCATTCTAATCCTGTGTGACTTCCATTTAATGGTACCTACTATGACCATGTATCCAAATAAGGTCACTATATCAGTCAGGGTTCTCCAGAGACACAACTAGAACAATAGAACAGAACCAGCAGAAAGGGATTTATTTATAAGGAATTGGCTCACATGGTTATAGAGGGCGACAAATGCTGAGATCTACAGTTGGCAAGCCGGAGGAGACCCAGGAGAGTCAATAGTGTAGTTCTGTTCTGAAGGGCTGGCAGGTTTAACACCCAGGAAAAAAGTGATGTCTTTGCTCAAAGTGAGGCAGGAGGAATTTCCTCTTGTCTGAGAGTCTGTTCTTTATTCTATTCAGGCCTTCAGCTAATTAGATGAGGCCTATACACGTTAGGGAGGGCATTCTGCTTTACTCAGTCTATTGATTTAAACGTTAAAATTACCTTAAAAACACTCTCATAGAAACACCTAGAGTAATGTTTGACAAATATGTGTGTATGAGCACCTCATGGCCAATCAGGTTGACATATACAATTAACCATCACGGTTATTTTCTGAGATTAACATGAATATTGGAAGGACATTGCTCAATCCACTATAGTTTATTATAAAAAGCCACTGGAAGATGTTAAAAGAATTTAAGTTACAATTTTTACTTTAAAGTATTTGGTTTTCCTTTTACACGAAGAACTTCAGATGAAGATGAGAGCAAGAGTGAAATCAAGGAAAGAAGCCAGAGGGCTATTACGTACAGATGAGGGGTGGTGACAACTTGAGCATAACAGAGGGTCGGCTGATGTTGAAGTGACCTGGACATTGCCACACCTGTTGTTTTTATCAAGTTGTTGCTCAATTTTGCTTTTTTTTTTTCTAGTAACTACAAGCTTATTTTCCTATTGAAATACATTTTGTTTCTCTTTATCAGCCATAACTAATCTAATCTCCAAGGTACTATTTTCATTGTTACTGTTTTTTAAAACCCTCCAGGAAAGTCTGTGGATGAGCTTTTTTGTTACCTTTGAAAGACCTTACTTGTTGATGAGATTTCCCCTTTCTCTTTTACTCCCAAGAGAGAAAAGCATAACATGGAGGTGGGTAGGCAGGAATGTCAGATGTAGTTGCTGATTTGCAAGAATTTTAATAAATTATCCCTAAGGTTATTTTAGCACATATCCTCACCAAAGGGCAGAGTGCCCATTCGCCCTATACCCAGAAAGCTATAATAGTATCCATGGCTTCCCTGTGCGGATCTATAATGAATAGAGCATATCTATTTTAGATAGATAATCAATTTTGAATCCCTTGTAGGTAAGTTCTTAAAACAGAAATGTTTGCTTCTTGTGTTGAATAAGTAGCTTCCATGATAGCTTATTGACAGAGATGGAAAGAGAGCCAGGCCAGGGGCGGTGAGGAAGAGGAGAATGAGTATTTAATGAATATCTACTTGCAGACTTGAATGCCAGCAGCAACATTCTCCCTCTTGGAAAATGTCTTTCAACTGTGCATCTCATTACTGTTTTTGTAGCCCATGGTAGCACAGAGATTGAGGCAGAGGGTGTTTCTATGAAAGGTCTTCTTTACAACATAATGAGATCATCATATGTAATTTGCAGAGAATGATGGACCAGTGGTCAAATCTGGAGCATGGAGTGGGTGGACAGAATGAAAAAACCATGTTAAGTAGGAGATGGCTTTGTAATAAGCTCAGATAGCCAGCTGCCTGCCATTTCCTAATATAGCTATCATCTCAAGCAAACCATGAAAAATGTTCTCCTACCCTATTTTCTAAACCTCTTAATAGCTCTCATTTCTACCTACTACATTGAAAATATGAATGAACTGTGGCAACTCTATCATTTGAAGAAGTAAGAATAAGCTAGGCATGGTGGCACATGGCTGTAATCCTAGCACTCTGGGAGATTGAGGCAGGTGTATTGCTTGAGCTCAGGAGTTCAAGACCAGCCTGAGCAAGAATGAGACGCCGTCTCTACTGAAAATAGAAAAATTAGCCAGGCTTGGTAGTAAACACCTCTAGTCCCAGAGACTTGGGAGAATGGTGCAAGAGGATTGCTTGAACCCAGGAGTCTGAGATTGCTGTGAGCTATGACTCCGTGGCACTCTAACCAGGGCAACAAAGTAATATTCTGTCTCAAAAAGAAAGAAAGAAGAATAAAACCCTTTTCATTATTCAGTGGAAATATTTGCCTAAACATGGGTGTATGGTATTATTTCCAATGTGTTTGACACCAAAAGAACCTTTTAAAAAAATCTTTTCTTAGTTTTTCAGCTCTGACTCATGGCTTTTTCTAGATTCTGTGGTCATTTTTTCTGTACGGTACAGATGAGTTTCCTGAGGTTTCCATGCAAGAAAAATGGGAGCCCTCTCTTCTTATTAGAAATTGAGCAAATACTGAAAGTTAAGATCAACTTGGATCACTGATGAAGGCTTTTGTTAATTGTTCAATGGTATGGCATCATCTGCCTATTTTCCTAGGCTTTTACCTCTTGGTGACTGTGTCTTCTACAAAATACAGCTATGAATGACTAACATACTTTAAGCAATGTAAAAGTTGTTTCTAAGCATTTATTCCATTTTCATAGCATTTAGCATTATTTTCTGTGGTTTTAAGGTGTTTGTGTAGTTTTTGTCTTGCAATCCCAGGTATTGCAGCTGTATTTAGATAAAGACTTAGATTAAAGAGAGACATGACAGAGACTCTTTTCTGGGCCTTTTGGATAGCAAGACCTCAGGGATACATGATGCTTTTCATGAGCATCTGCCAAATTCTGACTTCTTCTCTGGTGCTGATAACTTTCATTACCTGTACTTTGATGGTGAGTGACGTGTTGTTAACCAGAGTTTGTGTCCCACCAAATACCAGACCATAGTCAGAATCTTGGATTATAGGAATGGACAGGAGAAACCTCTTTATTTAATAGATAATACTTCTGTTCAAATTCCCCAGCTAGGGTTGAAGGGAGCTGGCAAAGAGTCAAGAAAAATGTGATGTAGGGGGAGAAAGAGGGAAGAAAGTGTCAATGCCATGAACATTTGGCAAAGTAGATTAGAAGAGGATTTTTCTATACAGTTTTCTGCCTGGTCCAGAAATCACAATGCTACACATCTTTTTCTGTTGGAGGAAACAAAAAGGTGAATACTGTGGGTTGGCAAACATGAATAGCCTCTGATCTGAGATTCTGTCTGCTTTCTAGCAAATGCTGAAACAAATTCCAGTAGACCTTTAACATATGAAGACCCAGTGTCTTGTGTTCCTTGGTGTGTCTGGGCTTGGGTTGTGGGGCTGGGGGGTTTATAAGGTAGGGTGCTTAAATGCTTTGTTGCATTATGTTAATTCCTCGGCAGTGCAATCAAATTCATGTCGTAATTAAAGCTGTCAGTTGGAAGGCAAGCCAATCGCCACAAAAACACAGCATAACAAATGAAGTGAGATGATTCTGCGTGTAGCTATACAATGCTTCGCCAGGCATGAAATTAAATAAGTAATTTGATGTTGACATCAGAAATTGAAATGATACCCACTGTTCCCTCATTCAGTCAGACCTGCATAAACAATAGACAGAACAAATATGCACAACAAAGCCCTCTTCTCCACCGAGCTCCCTGAGTAATATACAATATATATGCTAAATGAGCATAACAGAGCTTTCTGAGACCTGAAGGATGTAATTTTGTTTGGTATACAATAAGATGATATATATGTATGTGGGTAAGAAAGTAGGTTTGGAGGAATACTTCTTCTAGGATAAAATGAAAAAAATAACTGCCATGGTTTCTCTGAGTGATTCATCCTAAAAAGAGTTTATTTCCTAAGGACATGAACGTAGGCTGATAGAGACCTAGCTTGGCTTTTGCCTTCTCCTGTTGCAGGGAGTGCTGTGATACTGTCAAATGGCAAATGACTGCTATGAGAACTGGTCTCCACAACTACCATGGATCTCCCTCCATACCATTTGTGGGAATAATGTTCACACATTTGGGGTACCTTAGAGGTAGAGTTTATCTGAAACACTAAAATGAAGAATGTTCTGCTTTGGGAACTATATTTAAGAAGCAGTTCTGAAGCATACTTCTTGTTTGATGTAGATACAGTTACAGCAACATATTTCCTTCTCGGAGACCTTTAAACTCATGAAGAATCCCATCTACTGTATTTTTGGAAATGTTAAATTCTCCTGAGTCTTTCCCCCATATATAATTTATTTACTCATTTATTTACACATTAATTCAAAAAATACTTATTGAATGTATCCTGTACATAAGGCATTTTGTTAAGTTCTGAGGAATCAATGATATATAAGCCAGATTGTTAATACTACCTGTAGTTTCCAGAGTATCAGACAGGACATATAGATGGAAGAGCTAGGAGTGAGTAGAGTTAACTATTTGCATCAGGGCAGATGACATTGTTCTCAGGGAAGGTGTAACAGCCAACCCATGCTCATCAGGGAAATGGTTTTGCTGGTGCAAGGATGCTTTGTTAAGACCTGTAGACTGACTCAGTATTAGCTCTATCTTCATTTTAAGCTTATTTGCATCCTCTCAATCACAAAGGGAATGCTAAAAATTGAAAAAAGAATCTCAGACAAGTGTAAAACATGTGTTTTCTTTTTGGTTACTTTTCCCAAATAAATGATGTCCTCCATTCCTCTCAGAATTACTGTTGTTAAGTTCTCTGTGTGTCAGAACTCTCTGTGGCAGCCTAAACTGATAACTGTTGTGACTAAACCCTTAAGAAAATAGTGCTTTCACTGCTTCCCTTTGCCCACACTTCCTTTGCATTTTAGTCTTCTAATTACGTTTACAAAATGTCTCATTTTTGAAAAACACTGTGTGTGTTGTGTGTACTAACTGGTGCCTTGGGGGAATAAACTGGCAAGTAGGTCATGCACTGGAAAAGTCATCCAAACCCACTGGGCTTTTTATTTTTAAGTCAGTCTGGGCTTTTTCCTCTTGCCTGCCCCTTTGTGGCCACAAAACTGAGTAGCTTGAGACCAGGGCATTGAATGTCAGCAAGTCAGGGAGGCAAGCTGATGCATGCCTGTTTAGTCTCAGTGCAGGGCGAAATGCCATCATTAATTCATTACCCAGCTGCCTGTCAAATAAATTGGCAATTACGTCCACCGCAGAAGCTTGGAATTCAGTAAATAGCACGTTAGCGTCTCTGAGTTGTTGAGAGATGTAAAGGGGAAAATTAAGCAACGTGATGTTTGTATCAGTAACAGATGACAAGGAGCAGCATCCACTGGTGATGTGATGTAGTGATGAAAAGCCTGCAAAGGGCTGGTAATGAGCTGTGTGGATTGGAACGTGTTAAAAACCATTGCTGATTTTCTACTTTGTCTTTATGCTTTATTGCAGAGTTCAGCTCCTTCCAGCTTGGGAACAGGCTACTTCGTAAGTCTCTCAACTTCCACATATGTGCCTTGCATTGGCATTGATTTACTTCTGTAGTGAATGCCCATTGGGATGTGAAAAAAATACAAGAAATTCCCTCTCCATCCTAAAGAGCAGACTGATTTCCATCCTTTATTAAGAATTGTTTTATTTTTAAAGCTGTAAAATGTGGAGCCTTAGGTATCATATGTCAGATTGAGGTGTATACCTGTTTCCCAGTACCCAGGATATTTGCTCCTTACCTGGAAGTATAAAGTGCTGATACAGGGAAACCTGATTGGCTTCTGCCATCTTTTCTACATAATTACTTTTTTAGTGAGAAGTATCATGGTGGAGAATGGAATTCAGATAATGCATTGATACTTACTAATTTTCAGGATTTCTTACAGAACTTCTCTGCATATACAATGAGTAGTTCATTAAAAAAAAAAAAAATGAGGGATAGTGTTTTAACGGATGTTTTCCTTCACAGTCGAGGCAGGTGGCCTTTAGGGTTTTTCTGTTTTGTTTTGTTTAACAATAATTGCATGCCTCATTTTAGCAAAAACACATATATTATGTTATTTCTTAACCTTATTCTCTGTCCTTTGAGAAAGGTAGGGCTAGGGTGACATACTTCAGGGATTATCATAACATTGTGATAATCATGAATTTATAATTTATTTACAGAGAGAGATTGTCACTTTGTTATATTTATTTACACCAAAATTATCCTTTTTGGATTTAACAATCCTTTTCACTTAAAAATGGGAAAGAATTACAAATGAGCATTATGTACACAATATGATGACATGCCAGGGTGGAAGTTTATTATGATACTTAAAGGAACCTGATCGGCATTCTGAGTGAAGAACACTGAAACTGTAACGTTTGCCTCCTTAGCATTTTCTGAGAAAACAATGAAATCTTGTAAATAAAGTGAAAATAATTGCTGATTGTTTAATTGCTTCTAACTTTTCTTCTCAATATGTTAATTATGCTGGTTTTCTCCTGCCCACATATTTCTCTCAATACGTTTATATTAAATGTATGAAAACCAGAATCACTTCCTTGAATAATGAATTTCTTCCAAGCTTGTCAGAAGTGGCATTTTCTAGATAATGATTTTTCTTGTCTTAGTTTATAGTATTAGGAGAAAAAGGATAAAGACAATTTGGTACCTGCTTAGTACAGTTGGCACACTTATCCTTGCTCCTACTTTACTATGGCTGAATATTCATGCTGATAGAAACAAGCAGGATACATTCAATATCCTGCTTTAGCAGTCGAAATAACAGACGTGGTCCCATCTGCCATTTTTTCACACCAGGCTGGATGTGGGTTGAAATGCTGGAAGTAAAATCTGGAGAGTGCTGATGTCTATTCTCTGTCCAAAAACTAAATTCTCCTTCTTCGCTTTCTTTAGCAAAAGCAAGGCCAAAGCCACAACCTTTACTTTGATCACTTCTAGACTGAACATTTTAGTATTTTTTTTATTGTCAGTGTGATGACCCAGAAAAAGAAAGTCATGTTTAGAAATACTGAGATTTTCATTATTCTTTTTTACTTTTTTTCTCTAGTTCCAAGAATGATTTTTATTCTCTAGTAATATATTATAATGAGTAAAAATACATTTATACAATACTGGACCAGTATAAAGGTTATTCCTTATTTTGGTAAAATTACTTTTAGGTTTACTTTGCTTATATAAAAATCTGTGGTATCAATAGCTTACACAAAGAAGATATGCACCAGATGTATGTTCAGCTCTCAACTATGACAAAAATTTCCTACTTAGAATGTGTTTCCAATAATGTAATTGTTATGTTATCAAAATGCAAATCCGTTGATATTGTTGCCAAGTCCACATCAAAAGTATCTTCTATTTCCATTATCATTCCAACAGTATCACATGTAATACTTAATTTCAGTAGTACCGTTAAAATTGATGAGTTTCACACTTTTAAGTGGAAATGACATGTTCACAACTTATATATACTGTTAGTTCTTTGCCAACATGCTGTGCTTTGTGATCTATAATGTTATACTAGTTTTTTACTTATGCAAATAAAGAATACTCAGTGTCAGGTAAGTCTGAAGGGTGATTTTTAGACTCTGTCCTTAATCCTCTTTAGCACCTCTTTGGAATGTGAACAGAGGCAGATCACCTGTAGAGTCAATGACCTACTAATGCAATTGAACCATAATGCAAATTCCAGTACAAGAAAACTGAAGGCATACACCTATTGAGTTTAACAAACTGGAACTGTTCCCATGGTTCAACATTACTCTAACTTCAGAATCTTCCTTAATTTAGATTTTATATTCGTGGAGCTTTTAGTGAACCAAAGTACAGTGCTTTCCAGTGTGTGTGCTAATAAAACAGACACAAACCTGAGTATATGCATTTGCACATGCATGTGTGTGCATCTGTGCACACACACAAACCCCTTTAGCCATAGCCAGTATATTTTACTTTTACAGTTCTTTTAATTCATCCGTAGTGATATGTTAAAGGGTGTAAAAAAGAAGGCTTTGTTTTTGATCTGGTTATATTTGTTTTTATCTTCTTGGTTTGTGTTCCAAAGATATCTGCCTGAGTCTGTCACTTTTTCAATCCATTTAAAAGTGAAAGATTTGAGAAATGAGAACAGCAGCTAAAATCAGTATTTACATAAGCATATTGCAAAGAATTCTTAAAGTAGACAAAATAGAGAAGGATTGGAACAAACTTTCCACATTTTGGGGAGGTTTTGAATGATGTGGGTGTTATACACACAGAAAGACACATATATATTCATTGCGTACTCATGCTCAGCTCATTTTCTAAATATAAATGAAAGTATAGACTAGTTGGAATTGATTTGCTTTTTTTTGGCAAGAGAAGTAATATTTGTTGGAGTGTATGTAGGATTTTCTTTCTTTTTTAAAAAGCCATTGCGGTGAACACATTTTCTTTTTAATTTAAGTGTTTTAGACTATGTTCTCTGAGTCTCTTTCCTAATCAGTACTTATTAGAGTTGTGAATTTTAAATGAGGTAAGATATTTAATGCACATAGAACAGTACCATATATTATCAAATAATATTTCCTTCTATTCAGATTATGGCATATAATGGAGTACACTTAGTCTCACTAAGTGGCTATCTAATGTTATTCGTGATAAAAACTAATGATACAAAAATAGATTTTATAATTTTTACCTGTTATTCTTGCCATATTCTTCTTGCACCTTTCTCAGGAGCATAGCATTTTGTGTTTGGTCAGCCATATGCCAGCCCACTCTGTATGTGAACATGAAATACTCATCCTGGGTGAACCTATATAATCACATATTGGAATGTCCACAAATTATACTTGTTCCCTTTCATTTATTTATTAAAGATATTTGTGTGTTTACTCCCTCAGAGGAATTTGAAGCACTTGAGACTTTTAAAGATTGCCTAATAGTTCTTTGGATTGGATTGAAAAGTTAAACAAGATCTGCTTAATATATTCAAATTTTATGAGTTTGTATCATGTTTGTTCCTCTCCGACACCATAAAGAAAAGCAGATACCCAGAAAGAAAAGCATGCATGAATGAAATCGCTGAAGGCAGTGGAGTGAAAAGACCAGTGGAAACATCTTTTGCTGGCCCAGGTCTAATGTATCATTACAGGAAAGATCTGGACTCATTTTTTTATAAGCATTTTACTCAATGAAGAGTTAGGAGCCACCAGTTGGGGAACTTACCAGCCAGGCTGAACTTGATCCCTGGTGTAGGGGAAGTAAAGCCTTGCTTTTATTCAAGTGATTCAGAAAATTTTCAGTCTTCTTCCAGGTTTGAATCTAAGTTTCTTGGTACTATAGCCTCAAATAGCTTGGATCCTGCTTTCGTAAACTCCAGTGATTACACTTAAGGGTTCTCAAGTAAAAATTTTCATCCTCCTCAATTGGATTACATATAGTAATTGACATACTTTAAAGTTATCAAAGAAACTAAATCACTTCTACCTAGGGATTAAATTACCACATTATATAACAAAGGAGAACTGTCTAGTGGTACATATCTTAAAATGTGATTTATGTAATTACTATTTTCCTGTGCAGTTGAATTACTTAAGTTGTGTTGATAGTGTTGGAAACAGGTGAAAATTGTGACCTGTGGCTTTTCATCCAGAATTATAAAGAATATAAAGGGAATATTCTTTTGCCCTTTCTAAGTTACTGACTATAAACCCTTAAAATAATCTCTTGTTTTCCTTTGCTGTAATTTGTACTAAATTCCAAAACTGATTTGTGATTTGATTTTTTTTGTTTAATCATAGCTGCTTCTTGTTCTTAGGTGCATTTTGTTATTTTTTGAGACAGAGTCTCACTCAGAGTCACCCTGGGTAGAGTGCCAGGTCATCATTGTAGCTTACAGAAACCTCAAATTCATGGGCTCAGATGATCCTCTTGCATCAGCCTCTCAAACAGCTGGGACTACAGTGTGTACTATCACACCCACTTAGTTTTTGCATTTTCATTGGAGACACGGTTGCGCTCTTGCTCAGGCTTATCTGGAACTCCTGAGTTTAAGCAATCCTCCCATCTGGGCCTCCCAGAGTGCTAGGATTACAGGCATGAGGTACCATGACCCTGGCCAGAATGAGTGTCTTTATAAATGCCCTAAAAACAACAACAACAACAAAAAAAAAACAAAAAAAAAAAAAACCCACAATTGTTTTTAAAAATTGAGTTTTTATTTTAGCAGATACTTCTGACGTTTTGTCTTTTAATAAGTATTAAGCTACTTCTCTGTCAGGCGTTGTTGTAGGTGATGGGTAAGAGAATTAAATAGCCATGGCTTTCTTCTTCTCTCAAGGAATTTACACTAAACTCAACTTCTTCCATTTGTGATGCCTTTAAATTTTTCTGATGCGTTGTATGTATGTACATATTCATTAGAGGGTGAATTCTTTTATTTAAACATTCAAATTAATAGTTTTGATCAGTTTGCGGGAGAACTGATATTATCAAGGAAGATGAAAATTTAGTAGCCAAGTTTCAATAAAAATTTGTATAATTTTGGACTGAGGTCGAAACTTGAGTTTTTTAAATTTAATAAGCCCAGTCTATGATGCCCCTCTACTGTTTTAACTTGTGTATCTATAAGATTTCTCTTTCATGATTTCTTGATTGTTTTATAAATATATGTAATAACTCTAAATGGGTATTCTATAGGCTGATTCTTAGATCTAGTGGTGGCTAGATTGGATCAAATTGGATTCAGGTTTGGTTTTTGGCAAGAATGCTTCATAGACAGTGTTGTGTGCTTCACTTAGGAGTCACGTGATATATAGTTCTTTGTATTTACTGATGTTAACAGCCAATGACTAGACCCAGAGTTCTGGGAGCTGCAAAATTCCATCATTCAATAAAAAGAAACATCTACATCAAATGCATATATTTGATTACCTCTAGATACAGTTGACACCGTGAATTTAAATAGGATTTTAGCTCTCCAGAGAACCTAACATTATTTATAAGTGTTCTATCAGTTTTAGTCTCAGAAGGGCAGGTCTATCAACATGGTCTTGCTTGCAGTCTAATCCCAAGAAGAAGTAGTCTTCTTTTTTGTTGTTGTTGTTGGGGTTTCTTCTTTTCTTTTCCTTTCTTTTCCTCCTTCTCTCCTCCACTCCCCTTCCCCCCCCTCCCTTCCCCTTCACTTCTTCTCTCCTCTCCTCTCCTGGAATTTAGGTACCTGAAATTTAGGTACTTAATGATTTATATGGGGAAATAACCCTCAGCTTTGGGTTCTCTCTGTCCTTTCTTCAGTTTGGTCCCTCAGGTTTGGAGAATAAAAATTATTTTGGTGAAAAAAGATGTAATGAGCCTCTGGACAAGAGAATTGCTAAAGGCTCTTCAGTTCTAATATTTCAGAATTCATAATCATAGCTACCATACAGCTCAAAATCCGCCAAGTGGGACCGGTGCTTTTTACAGGCTTTCCTTCCTCTCTTGGCTACAAGCACTCAGTAATGCTTAATAAACATTGCTCTTGGGCATTTGTGAAGAAAGAAGTCTGTATTTCAATTGAGTGGCCAAGTCTTCCTTTCTTTGAAATTGGTGTATTTTACTAGGCATGTTAAAATGCAATATTAATGGCATTTTAATTTTCATCATTCAGTTAGGCTTATTAGTACATAGAACATTGAAGAAGTTGGCTTATCCTGTTTTATAGCTAGCCAATCTAATGGATCATAGAGATGCTGCAGTGTTACTGACTATCCCAGGGGAAGTAGACAAGCAACTGCCATGAAATTCCAAAAATAATGTGATTTTTATTTTCATGTCTTTTTTCTGAAAATAGCTTTAAGGAAGGTTGTCTTTGTTGGAGATTTCCAAATTACAGCAACATTGCTTTGTTGATAGGAGCTCATGACAATGTCAGACCTGGAGGTTTACTCCAACCTTTGCTTTGATAGATTTAGCTGGCTTAGAGTTTTATTGAGTATCAATCAGAATCTTTCCAATCAAAGGACTCATTCCTTTGCTTAACTACTTAAAAAATATGTTTTTCCTGAAATTGTAGATTATATGCCCCATAATACATTGCATAAGAAACTTATAGCTTGGTGAAACACCAAGAGTATCATTTCAAAAGAGATGAAAAAACACAACTGGGGCTTGTTAAACATCAAAAGTGCTATTTTAACTCCAAGTGTCACATTTTCCTATATAGTCAGCTCTGGCAGTAAACAAGAGTTGTTGGAGGCTTAGATAGTTTGAGACAGTTCACTTATCTCCCAGTACTTGACTTTGGGAGCCAAACATTTAAAATGCATTTTACTCATGTAAAAATGTTTATCCATTTAAAAAACAGTGTCATTTTAACCAAAGCACCCTGGCGACAAATTGTTTAGATATAGCATAGTTAATAAACTGTGACGTCCTCTGCACATATACTTGAAAGGACCAGCACAGTTACCCAAGGAGTGGCATTATAAAATGACTGTTAACAAACCTAATTTGCTTAGTAGCTTAATAAATTGTCTCCAATTTTCCTTTAGTAATTAGTTTCACTAACAATCATGTTAAAAGGACCTTCCTTATATTATACTTAATCTCTGCTATGAAATCTTTGGTGTCTAGTTTGCAGGATGAAAAAACAAACAAACAAAAAAAAACATTTTAGGCTCCATTGACAAGTCCCATTAATATCAGGTCATTTCAAAAGTTTTGTCTGTTTTTATGAGTCTACTTTAAACTGTAATATCTCAGTGAATATTTATTCAATTTAATCAAAATGAGCGCCATTTGAATCAGTGCACTTTTGCCAACATAACACAAGTCGATTAATTCCGTCGGCGTAAAAATTGGGTGCTCAGGATTCGATGAAGTCAATGAAGGCCGTTTTTGCTAGGTCCTGATTGGCAAAGGTTCTACCGGTGAGAAAGTTATCAAAGTGCTTGAAAAGATGGTAGTCGGTTGGCGAGAGGTCTGGGGAGTATGGTGGGTGGAGCAGAACTTCGACGCTCAATTCCTTTAATTTTCGGACAGTGATTTGTGAGACGTGCGGCCGGGCGTTGTCGTGGAACAGGATTGGACCTCTTCTGTTGACCAGTGCTGGCTGCTACTGACGCAATAGGACTCTGCTGTGATGGTTTGGCCTGGTTGCAGAAAGTTATAGTGAATCACACCAGCCGCTGACCACCATACAGTAACCATGATCTTTTTCTGGTGGGGTTTCGCCTTTGGGAAGTGCCTGAGTGGCTCATCGGTGTCCAACCACTGTCCTGAACATTTCCTATTGTCATAGAGAATCCACTCTTCATCACACGTGACGATCCGATCCATAAAAGGATCGTTTTGGTTGCACAAAAGCAATGAAAAACAAACCTCGAAATGTGACAATTTTTGCCGATCGTTTAAATCATGGGGCACCAACTTTTTGAGCTTTTTGACCTTTCCAATATGTTTTAAACCATCAAAAACCGCATGGGAGCTGACACCCAGTTCTTCTGCCATCCCATGCACCGTTTGTGATGGGTCAGTCTCCACCAGGGTCCTCAAATCCTCGTCCTGGATTACTCTAGATCTACCACTTCAGGGCTCATCTTCGAGGCTAAAATTTCCGGAACAAAATTTCGCAAACCAACATCGAACGGTGCGTTCATTAACACTATCATTGCCAAATGCCTGGTTAATTTTTCGGGCTGTTTTGGCAGCGCTTTGGTTCAATTAGAATTCGTAGAGAAAAATTGGCTGAAAATCGCTTAATGACATCATATAGTAATAGGCTGAAAAGAATAAAAAAAATTAAAAGTAGAAAAAAATGAACAGCATCGATGTATAGAGTACAAAATTCTCCATCGATCAGTATATATCATGAACAGTAGAACAAATATTTATTGAGATATGGAGCTACAAAAGCACATGACATTAAAACGGACAAAACTTTTGAAACCTAATAAATCCAGATGCAGGAATTGTGGCTGTTTTCAAGTAGAACCATCACCAAAGGTGATGTCTGTCTATTAGGGAATATAAACTGTAACATAATAACAGATTTGGAATGGAGTGGTGAAGGCAGATAATTGTAGTGTTTTCTGTCTTAATATGCTGTTGATAGTTGCCTCTGATTTTAAGGAGCTGTTAAAAATGCAGGAAGGTGTAACAGCTGTGGTTCCTGGTATACTCCTAATATTTCATATGTTCATCACATTTCATACAGTGTTGCCAGAAGAACAAGTGACAAGTTATATGTACAGCTGGACTGACTCAGAAAGAAATTGGAGATAATATGAATCATGTAGATAGTGTTACAGAGACCCACCAAGAACTCACATAAGCCCATGATGGGTCATATTTCTCTTACTACTCCCAAGAGTTTTCCCTTTCCATTTTTAGCCACCAAAGAGAATATTCACTTTTTACCTTTTGTGATAGGATCCTGTCAATAACCTTTCTTTCCCTACTTTTATGGGAAATAGGCTCAACTTTACCAAGAGAAAGTAGAGTTGTATACCATGCAGAGAAGATCATGGGAAATCAGCATTTCAATCCCGATTCCAAAGGACTTGAGAAATTTGGTTCCCTTAGAATTTTTTTGAATAACATGTTTTAATAAATTTGCAGTAGAGCTAGCTCTGTGATAATAAATACCTGTTTTCTCTAGGGGGAGCATTAATAGCAGAGCATTCTGAGAAAAAAAAAAGAAGCTAGTGTATCCAGTGTGTTCTTTTAATCAGATATTAAAAAGGTAAACATCATGAACAAATGAAAGCCTTAAGCTGCATTTGTACACTGACATAATACAGTCCCAAATTATTTTCATCTATATGTTGCTAAATTTTCAGCTTTATTAATTTGGTAATTGAAAAAGACATGTGCAGGGGTCCTCAAACTTTTTAAACAGGGGGCCAGTTCACTGTCCCTCAGACCGTTGGAGGGCTGGACTATAGTTTAAAAAAATAAAAACTATGAACAAATTCCTATGCACACTGCACATATCTTATTTTTAAGTAAAAAAAAAAAAAAAAAAAAAAATGGGAACAAATACAATCGTACTGCCCCATGTGGCCCACTGGCTGTAGTTTGAAGACCCCTGCAGGGTTATAGAAAGAACTTCTGGGTCAGAAAGGACTTCAAAAATCACCTTGTCCAACCACCAATCTGAAATATAATTTAGAAGTTAAGTTTTATTAGAGTAGGCTAACAATTAGGACTGTGATCTCTCTCACCCTGGGTATTGTCCTTCCATTGACATAGTTGAAAATCACATCAATTTTTTTGCTATGCCACCGTGTTTTCTTCTTTTGATGATGGTGACTGTTAACAGTTAATATGATATTCCATACAATCTTTTTTTTCCCTAAAAATTCAGCTGGATTATCAGTCATAAGAATTGGACCTCTTTTTAAAAAAAATCTCTGTTGAAGTTCATTATGGTACCCTTAGTGCACTTGGCCTTTTATTCTGAATCATTTAGATTCTATGATCTAATATACTGTTGTCCCCTTTTGTCCCCACTGGGTGGTGAAAGTCAACCAATTTTATAAGCGTGTCTTCATGACACTTAAATTTCAGTGCTGCTAAATTTTACTCATTACTGTCTTTTTAATGACACCCATCTTTATGGGGTTTTATAGATTCTTGTTGACTATTACAAATTCTGTGTATTTATTTCCATTGATGATTTTTATCTAGAGCTTTAATAGAAATCAAACATTCTTCAGTTTTTTGTTTTTTTTTTAAATCTGTAGATACATTTGGAAAGGGCTTTGAAACAATCTGTAGACATACTTAACATTATACTTTTCTTTATAGCCATCCTATCCAATTGTTTTAGAAAAGTAACTAGACATTCTCTATGGAGAAGTGTGGAACCCATTGTTCTGCTACACAATAGTAAAATAATTGACCATTAAAATATACTTAACCATAGATTTAGTTGTGATGTGGATGTATTCATGGTAAATCCCATTGGATTATTCTATTGTCTTTGAATAAAAAGTGTTATGTAAAATAGATAAAAGTTATACTATAAATGATAATTTTTATAATTGACATAGTATTTATACCTAAACAGATGTGCTTGAATAATTAGCAAAAGAGGTAAATGAAAAACTTCCTATTATTTATAGTAGATCTGTTATATGTAGTAGTGTCCTAAATATGAAAATCTCATATTGTAACATATATTTAAATTTTGAGTGGACACAGGATACCTATATACTCGAGTATAAGCTGAGTTTTTTCCGGCACAAAATTTGTGCTGAGTTTGGGTCTTTCCGCACAAATTTTGTGCCTGAAAAAACTCAGCTTATACTCGAGTATA
Source organism: Loris lydekkerianus (assembly GCA_963574355.1). Taxonomy (NCBI): domain Eukaryota; kingdom Metazoa; phylum Chordata; class Mammalia; order Primates; family Lorisidae; genus Loris; species Loris lydekkerianus. The sequence goes on along the minus strand of CAUYPK010062374.1, from coordinate 5,245 downwards.
TACGGTAAATTTATTTTTTAAATTATTGTAAATTCTTAATTGTTTAGGCTGTGAAATTTGTGAAGTTTTGGTCATACTCATTCTTATGCATTGACCATCACATTCCATTTTCCTTATACATCAAATGAAGGATTAGATCAAGATTGTCTTTGAAGGAGAATTTCAGTGTCAGCACATCTGTGGATACATTGTTACGCACTATTGTACCAGTGATGAGGGACTGTGCATGTTTAGGAATGGTTTGTACAAGTCAAGGTGCCATTATCCCCTGCCTAAGCACCCTTTTAGTGGTCTTGCTGCAATCTAAAATCACTTAAGTTCTTTATCTCAGAATATTAGCAAATGAGTAAAAGCTATGTAAAGCTAGCTCTTTATGTAAATCTTGTAAAAAGATTTATAAGCTTCTAAAGATGAACAAACTAAAATATTTCTTAGTCTTCCTTAATTAGGAGAGTGGTTAAAGTTGGGTTTCCCTAATTGTCAAACCATACAACCTAAGCTGTATCTCAATGGTTGATTGCTAAAGTTTTGTGGTACTTTTTCAGTGTCCAAAGTCTAAGTTATTAGTACTTTTTTTTTTTTTGTAGTTTTTCGCTGGGGCTGGGTTTGAACCCACCACCTCTAGCATATGGGGCCGGTACCCTAGTCCTTTGAGCCACAGGTGCTGCCCAGTTGTTAGTACTCTTAAAGACAAAGAAAAATCTACCTGCGTCTTTTCCTGCTATAATATGTACTTTGCGTTCTTTTGTACTGGATGTTTTTGTTGTTAACTTTTGAGCTTCATCGACCATACTTTCATTGATTTTAATTACGATAGCATGTATCTTGATAATGATTTTCATTCCTGTCTATTTATTTTTATAATGTATTCTTCATTACTTATTTGAATTAAGTCATTTTTTGTCATTCAGCAATATGCTCATTCTTAGTTCATTTATTATTTTGAACCAGTGTAATTATTTATGTATTTTTAATTTTCTGTCATCAATTTTTCAACTCCCATCCCCATTTGGTCCTGTAACATGATGATATTGCAAATGTGAGCCTGAATAATAAAAGATCCCTGATTGCTACACATACATTATAGTTCTTTAAAAGTCATTTCAGGTCATAGTGCTGCCAATTATGTTGATTACAAGCATTTAAGCTGTCACACATAAAGCTTTTCACTTCCTAAGGTTTCAGTTTCTAATCATGAAAACTGAATGTTCTACAGTTATCTATGTACACAGCTCACTTTTCAGGTTTTGAAAGAAAGCTATGCCTGTTATAAATTGAGATTGCTCATAATTTGAGAGCTTAGATAAAGCCAGTGTACAATTTTGGAGCAGTGATACAATTTCACTATAAAATTTTAAAATGCACATGTGTACATATATGTGGCAAGTGACTATCAAAACTATATCTTTTTTCTAATTCTTGGATATAGTGTACATCTCCGAATCCTTTAAATTTGGTTATCTAAACATCCTTTGGTGACTGATAGTTTGTGAAAGTGGAACATTTTCAGAAAGAGAAAAGATTCTAATGCTACCCCCTCAAAATAAATAGTCCAAGAGTATTTATAGAGAAAATAATACAATTCTACTATAGTAAAGGTTTGTTTAATTACTGAGGTTTTTTAAAGATTGTTTTCAGTAAAAGAGTAAGAGCTGGAAATAGTCATACACACCTATAATTCCAGCTGCTTAGAAGGCTAAGGCAGGAGGATCGCTTAAGCCCAGGAGTTCAGGGCTATAGTTTGCTATGATCATCACTGTGAATACCCACTGCATTCATCTCTTGGGTGGGAGGGTTGGAAGGGGAACAACCAAGTAGAATCATGACTCTTACGTGTTACAAAATTTATCTATTTCAAAAATTGTATTGGCGGCGCCTGTAGCCCAGTGGGTAGGGCGCTGGCCACATATACCGAGGCTGGCTGGTTTGAACCCAGCCTGGGCCAGCTAAAACAGCAATGACAACGGCAACAAAAAAATAGCTGGGTGTTGTGGTGGGCGGTTGTTGTCTCAGCTACTTGGGAGGCTGAGGCAAGAGAATTGCTTAAGCCCAAGCGTTTGAGGTTGCTATGAGCTATAACACCATGGCACCCTACCCAGGGCGACAGCTCGAGATTCTTTCTCAGAAAAAATAATAATAATTTATTATAACCAGCCAATAGAAAAGCAACAATTATAGATTAGGAATATTGAAATGAGTGTGCTAAATACTGGCAAAACTGGCTTCAACTTTCAAGGAAGTTTGAGGTTCTGACAAGACAGAATTTACTTTATTATAGATAATATATGTTTCACATTGCTGTGACTTAACCTATAAGTTCCAGAGTTGCAAAATAGCTCCCATAGAATCGGAAAGTAATAATGCATGGTGTTGCCTTGAACCACAAATATTCTCTTATATGATGAAAAATACTCTCAAAGGACAGTTTGTTTTCATTAAATTTGGCCTAATTGTTTATATAAGTATACCAAGAGTGTTAATTTAGTATATAAGCGTCTTAAAGTTTTTTTCTGAGTATTTTTACAAGGAATCTCAAATTGCACTTTTTTTTAAATTTCAGATTAATATGAGGGTACAATTAGGTTACAATGTTTGCATTAGTAAGGTAAAGTGCCTGTTGTAGTTGTGTCTCATACCCAGGAAATGTGCTATATGCCCTTACATTGTGCCCATGAGGTGGGAGCTCACCAATCCCCTTCTTTACTTCCCTCTCTCTCTCATTCTCCAAACTTGAACTGACTTGAGTTTTTCTTGCCATATTGTACTTTTAAAATTTTCTGCTATTTGTTGTCCTGAGACTGGAAAGTCAAGCCTAAGAAACTCTATCTCCTGCAGTACCTATAAATTTGGATGAATTCCTTTCTTCTTGAGGTTCCCTAAGTATCCCAAGGTAGCCTTCTAAGAAGTGATCTTTCTTCACATCTGTGAGATTGGACCCTGTAAAATTAAGTACCAGACTAATTTTTCTGGGAGAGTTTTGTTAAGTAATAACTCTTTGTATAATATCATCCTTAGTTCCTTGTGATACACATGGTGAAATGAGCATTATATACAAATATGACAATTCTGACAAGACCTGCAATTTTTTCCATATTTCTCTTGGTAAATAGGAAGAGTGATTCTAATTCAGCAGTTCTCAACCTGTGGGTCGCGACCCACATGAACTGTTATTAAATGGCTGTGGCATTAGGAAGGTTGAGAACCACTGCATTTAACCTACCGTATATACTCAAGTATATACGGTATATAAATAACTAGATTGCTATGAAAGTAAGAAGATGGAGAGTTTCTGAACTCTGGGGTATCAAAATAAGATATTTAAAATTATTTCAGTTTATAAAAGCAGAATTGCTATAGGTTCTAGGTTGCTTAAGAAAAATGAGAACTTCCTTATATATACAGAAACCAGAACTTTAAAATAACATCAACAAAATTCAAAACAAGAACAATAATCATTCTTTATCAGTTCATTCAGTAACTCACGTTCCACTGCATCTTGGGGCGTTAATCTCATAAATTTCTCATTAAATTCTCAACTAAAAGAGTTGTATAAATCCTGACTCAGCCCACTGTCTGGTCTTAAAGTTGTTTAAGCAGTGATATCAGAAGCCCATACCCAAAAGTTTATTCTTTGAAGGCTTAGTTATTTGAAGTACCTCCTGTAGCCCTTTATCTTGGGGGCTCTGAGACCGTCCTTTGTTGAAGGCTGTTTAACTGTGGCCTAGCTTGTAGCTGAATGCATAACTTTCATGAACACAACAGAATAAAACAAACAAAAAAAATGTATAAATGAAAGATTTAAATGGCTATAGTTAATTTATCACTTAGGAATGTTTTACATTAAAAAAAATCTAGTGAGAGTTCATAGAATAATGTAACTAATAAGAATATGTGGTTATTTCTGTGGTGTGCAAAACATGCTAATAAAGAATAAGCTTTGCACTTTTAGGAGGCTAAAGTGGGAGGATCGCTTGAAGCCAGGAGTTCAAGAACAGTTAGGGTAACAAAGCCAGATCCCCTCTCTACAAAAAGTATAAGAAAACTAACTGGGTATGGTGGTATTAGGTCATTTCAAAAGTTTTGTCCTTTTTTATGAGTCTACTTTAAACTGTAATATCTCAGTGAATATTTATTCAATTTAATCGAAATAAGTGCCATTTGAATCAGTGCACTTTTGCCAGCGTAACACAAGTCGATTAATTCCGTCAGCATAAAAATTGGATGCTCGGGATTCGATGAAGTCAACGAAGGCCGTTTTTGCTAGGTCCTGATTGGCAAAGGTTCTACCGTTGAGAAAGTTATCGAAGTGCTTGAAAAGATGGTAGTAGGTTGGTGAGAGGTCTGGGGAGTATGGTGGGTGGGGCAGAACTTCGACGCTCAATTCCTTTAATTTTCGGACGGTGATTTGTGAGACGTGCGGCCGGGCGTTATCGTGGAGCAGGATTGGACCTCTTCTGTTGACCAGTGCTGGCTGCTGCTGACGCAATTTTTGGTACATTTCATCGATTTCCTCACAATAGGACTCTGCTGTGATGGTTTGGCCTGATTGCAGAAAGTTATAGTGAATCACACCAGCCGCTGACCACCATCCAGTAACCATGATCTTTTTTTAATGGGGTTTCACCTTTGGGAAGTGCCTGGGTGGCTCATCAGTGTCCAAACCACTGTCCTGAACATTTCCTATTGTCGTAGAGAATCCACTTTCATCACACGTGACAATCTGATCCAAAAAAGGATCGTTTTGGTTGCACAAAAGCAATGAAGAATAAACCTCTAAACGTGACAATTTCTGCTGATCATTTAAATCGTGGGGCACCCACTTTTCGAGCTTTTTGACCTTTCCAATATGTTTTAAACCATCAAAAACCACATGAGAGCTGACACCCATTTCTTCCGCCATCCCCCGCACCGTTTGTGATGGGTCAGTCTCCCACCAGGGTCCTCAAATCCTCGTCCCGGATTACTCTAGATCGACCACTTCGGGGCTCATCTCGAGGCTAAAATTTCTGAAACAAAATTTCGCAAACCAACGTCGAACAGTGCGTTCATTAACACTATCATTGCCAAATGCCTGGTTAATTTTTCAGGCTGTTTTGGCAGCGCTTTGGTTCAATTAGAATTCGTAGAGAAAAATTGGCTGAAAATCGCTTAATGACATCATATAGTAATAGGCTGAAAAGAATAAAAAAAATTAAAAGTAGAAAAAAATGAACAGCATCAATGTATAGAGTACAAAATTCTCCAT
>CAUYPK010062373.1:0-20335 GCA_963574355.1 Loris lydekkerianus | reverse complement strand
GGATACTTTACTAAGAAGAATATGTTCCAGCTCCATCCATGTAATGTAAATGTCTTAACACAATAACTGTGAAATTGCCAGGAAGGCTATGTTAACCAGTGTGATGTAAACGTGTCAACCAGTCTGTGAAACTAGTGTATGATGCCCCATGATCATATCAATGTACACAGCTATGATTTAATAAAAAAAATTAAAAAATAAAAAAAAATCCCACAAAGTTCTAGGCACTAAATATCTACATCCAATAGATAGAAACATCACAAATTAACAACCTAACATTACATCACAGGAAAATTGAGAGACAAAATCACATCTTAAGAAATATCAGAGAAGAAAAATTATATTGAAAGAAAAAATACAAATAATCAATGCAATTAATAAGTGGTTCTTTGGAAAGATTAATGGAAGAAGAGAGGGGATTCAAATAAGCTCAATCAGAAATGAAAAATGAGACATTACAACTGATACTTCAGAAAAGGAAAAGATCATCTGAAACTGCCATTAAAAGCTTTAAGCAGACAAACTAGAAAATCTAGAGAAAAATTATGAGATTTTGTAACATAAAACCTTATAAGCTCCCTCTATCAAATCTATTAATTAGTTTGATGTAAGCACTCCAAATAGTACTAAAAAATCAACACATTGTACCCCACATATGCATAAATGTATTCATGATCTATGTGTATATGACTTAATAAAAGAAAAAAACCTTGTAAGCTTTAATTGGATAGAAATAGAAATTCTGAGTAAACTATAAGGGTAGGTGAGATCATAACAGTGCTAAAAAAAAATCCCTCAATAAAAAGTTTAGGATCTTGGAAATATAATAAACACATGTATATGTGTAAAAAAAAAAAAAAAAAAAAAAAGTTTAGGATCAGATTAATTGACATCAAATTTTGCCAGAGCTACAAAAAAGAACTGATATTTGACTTACTAAAATTGTTCCATAACATCAAGAAGGAGGAAGTCCTCCCTAACTCATTCTATGAGCAGCTTCACCCTGATACCAAGTCAGGGCAGGAAATAACAATAAAAATAAATCTATAAGGAAACTACAGGAAAATATCCCTCAGGAGCATAAATGCAAAAATATTTGACAAATTAGGAGGAAACCAAATCTAATAGTACATAAATATAGTTCAACATTATAAAGTGGTTTTATGCAAGGGATATAAGAATGTTTAATATTTTGAAATTAAAAACAATTTGCAATATTAATAGAATTAAAAACAAAAAAGTGATCATCTCAGTAGATGAAAAAAATGATAAAATCCAGCACCCCTTCATGATAAAAACCATCAACAAACTCATAAAAGGAACATACTTCAAAATATTAAAAACCATATATTACAAACCCACAGTTGGCATCATACTTAATGAAGTAAGTTGATAGCATTCACCCTAACAATTGAAAAAAGATGAAAGATGGCACTTTTACTGGGAAACCAGGCCAGAAAAAGAAAATAATGCACAATAGGGATAAGGGAGGTCAAACTATTTCTGTTTGCTGATGATATGATACTATATCTAGAAAACCCTCAATATTCCTCCACGAACTTCTAGAATTGACAAATTCAATAAAATGTCATGTTTCAAAAGTAATACATACAAATCAGTAGCATTTCTATATATGAATAGGATCCAAACTGAGAATCAAATTAAGAACTCAATACCATCTATAATAGCTGAAAAAATTGAAATACTTAGGAATATATGTAACCAAGGAGATGAAAAATCTATAAAAAGAGAACTACACTGGTTAACATAGCTTTCCTGGCAATTTCTCAGTTATTGTGTTAAGACATTTACATTCCAGGAAAGCTATGTTAATCAGTGTGATGTAAATGTGTCAACCGGTCTGTGAAACTAGTGTATGATGCCCCATGATCATATTAATGTACACAGCTATGATTTAATAAAAAAAAAAGAGAGAACTACAAAACACTAATGAAAGAAACTGTAGATGACATAAAGAAATGGAAAAAATGCCCCATGCATATGGATTGGAAGAATTAATATTGAAAAAATTGCCATACATTCCAACATGACTTACATATTCAATACAAACCCCCTCAAATACCAATGTCATTTTTCACAAAATTAGAAAAAATCCTAAATTTTAGGTGTAACCAATGAAGAGCCCAAATAAGAAAAGCAATCTTAAGCAAGGAAAAAAAAAATCTGAAGGCACAACATTACCTGACTTCAAGTTGTACTACAGTATTATACTAAACAAAATAGCATGGCATTTGGAATAAAAGCAGACATCTAGATTAAAGGAAAAGTATATATAATCCCAAAATCAAGCCATATATCTATATCCAACTGATTTGAAAATTACACAAAATCATACAGCAAGAAAATAATTCTTTATTCAATAAATGGTGCTGGAAAATTGGAGAACCATATGCAGGAGAATAAAACTGCATCCCTATTTCTCACTATATGCAAATATTAACTCAAGATGAATTAAAGACTTAAATGTAAGATTTGACACACAAAATAAATTCTGAAATAAAATGTTGGGAAAACTCTTATAGGCATTGGCCTAGCCAAAGACTTTATAACTAAAACTTCAAAAGCAAATACAACAACAACAAAAAATTAAATTGGACATAATTAAACTAAAATATTTCTACACAGCAAAATAAATTATAAACATAGTAAATAGACTACTGAGAGAACTCGAAAAATATTAACTGAATATGCATCTAATAAAGGACGAATATCCACAATCTGCATGGAAATCAAACACCTTAACAAGAAATCACACACACACAACCAATTCCAACAAAAGAAGAACAAAACATGTGAACAGACAGATTTTTCAAACAAACACATATGTAAGTGGCCAAAAAATATATGTAAAAATACTCATCATCTATAATCATCAGGGAACTGCAAATTAAAACCACAAGGAGATGCTCCTTTCCTCCTGTCAGAATGGTTGTTATTAAAAAGTCAAAACAATAAATCCTAGCACAGATATGGTGAGAAGAAAATGCTTATACAGTGATGATGGGAATATAAATTAGTACAAACTTTATGAAAAACAGTATAAAGATTGCCGAAAAAAACTAATGTAGACCTAGCATTTGATACAGCTATTTCAATATTGTGTAGCTACTTAAAGGTAAAGAAGTTATTGTATCTAAGGGCACATGTGCTCATATGTTTATTGAAGCACAATTTGCAATTTAAAAGATGTAGAATCAAACTGAGTACCCAGAAACTGATGAGTGAATAAAGAAAATGTTGCCCTATTTCATGCCTATAATCCCAGCACTCTGGGAGGCTGAGGATGAGGCAGGAGGATAACCTGAGCTGATGACTTGGAGGTCATCCTGAGCCAGAGTGAGACCGCGCATCTAAAAATAGCCCTGTGTTGTGGCTGGTACCTGTAGTCCAAGCTACTTGGGAGGCTGAGGCAAGAGAATGGCTTGAGCACAGGAGTCTGACATTGCTGTGAGCTATGATGCCAGAGCACTCTACTGAGGGTGACAAAGTGAGAATCTGTCTCAAAAAAAAAAAAAAAAAGTGATATTATACACACACGAAATGACTAAACCATAAAGAAGAGTGAAATAATGTATTTTGCAGTAATAGATAAAACTGGAAGCCATTATTGTAAGTGAAATAGCTCAGAAACAGAAAAAATAAATGTCACATATTTTCATTTATAAGTGGATGGTAAACTATGGCTATCTAAGAATGCCCAGAATAGTTTGACAGTAAAGATTCAGAAGTGGGGAGGGTATGTTCAAGGATCACAAATTACCCAACAGGTACAATGCACACCATTCAGGCAACAGGCATACTAAAATTACAGACTTGACCACCGTGCAATTCATCCATGTAACAAAAAACAATTTGTAGTCCTTAAATCTACTAAAATTAAAAAAAAAAGATTATAAAAAAATGAAGAAAGCTTACATAATTTTTGAGGCCACAACAAAAAGCAAACCTTGAGGTTATTGGAGTTAAAGAAAGAATTGAGGGTAAAAAATGTGAATTTTTTGTTTGTTTGTTTTTGAAGTTTTTGGCAGGGGCCGGGTTTGAACCCTCCACCTCAGGTATATGGGGCTGATGCCCTACTCCTGTGAGCCACACACACCACCCCCCAAATGTGAAAATTTTATTCAAATAAATAATAGAAAAGTTTGCAAACCTAGAGAAAAATATTAATATTTAGGCACATGACGATCAAAAGCCAGCAACTGGATCCTACCAATATACGGTATTCCAAGATATATAATAATCAAACTCAGTGGTCAGACAAGGAGAGGATTCTGAAAGCAGTGATAGAAGAGAAATAAATAATATATATGATCCCATACGGCTATTAGCAACTTGCTTAGTAGAAATCTTACAGGGTAAGAGGGATGATATACTCACAGTTATGAAGAAGAAAAAAACAAAACAAAACAAAACAAAACAAAAAACCTGACACTCAAGAATACTCTGCCCATCAAAAGTTTACCTTAGAAATGAAGAACAGATTAAAACTTTCTCAGACAAACAAAAGTTGAGGAAATTTATTGCTACCAGTTTTGCTCTGCTATAAATATTAGAGGGATATTTTCAAAACAAAATAGAAGAAAACGAATGTGATCGTTACACTAATATTGTAATTGTGCTGTGTAAATCAGTTATATATATTTTAATTGCTTTTGTTTTTAAATTTTGGAGTATTTTATGGGTACAAATGTTTGGTTACATGAATTGCTTTTCTGAAGTTTGAATCAAAGTTATAACTATGTCTCTCACCAATAAAGTGTGAACTGTATCTCTGAGGTGTGAATTTACCATTCCTCTCCTTCTCCACCCCCACCTGCTTGCTTTCTGTTGAGTTTCACTACGAAATGTGCAATGAGTGCTGAATGTTAGTTCCAGTTTAATGGTGAGTACATTTCTGAGGTGTCTCCTCTTATTTCGCCTTTGTCATTGCTGATTGATGAAATTAGGGATTTAAATTTTCTATTTCTGGTTAGGCAAGCCAAGTATTAATCAATTTTGTTAAACTTTTCAAAAAACTAAACTTTTTGATTCATTGATCTTTTGAATAATTCTTTTGTTCCGATTTCATTTAATTCAGCTATAATTTTGGTTATTTCTTTTCTTCTGCTGGGTTTGGGGTTGGAGTGTTCTTCCTTTTCCAGTGGCTTGAGATGTTCCATTAAGTTGTTGACTTCCTCTCTTTCTGTTCTTTTAAGGAAGGCTTGCAGCACTATAAATTTTCCTCTTAGGACTGCCTTTGCAGTATCCCAGAGGTTCTGATAATTTATGTCTTCATTACCATTATATTCCAAAAACTTGGTAATTACCTTCTTAATCTCATCTCGGACCCAGCTATCTTTCAGTATAACATTATTTAGTTTCCATGTCTTAATTTCTCTACTAGGTATATATCCAGAAGACAAAAAATCATTTTATAACAAAGATATCTGCACCAGAATGTTTATTGAAGCCCAATTCATAATTTCTAAGTCATGGAAGAAGCCCAAGTGCCCATAGACTCTTGAATGGATTAATAAATTATGTTATATGTACACCATGGAATATTATGTAGCCTTAAAAAAGATGGAGACTTTACCTCTTTCATGTTTACATGAATGGAGCTGGAACATATTCTTCTTAGCAAAGTATCTCAAGAATGGAAGAAAAAGTATCCAATGTACTGAGCTCTACTATGAAACCAATTTATAAGCACCCACACTTCCATATGAAAGGGGAAAGAGGAGGGGGAAGGGTGAGGGTGGATGGATGAAGGGAGGGTAATTGGTGGGACCACACCTATGGTGCATTTTACAAGGGTACATTTTAAATCTACTAAGTGTAGAATATAAATGTCTTAACACAATAACTAAGAAAATGCGGCAAAGGCTTTGTTAACAAGTTTGATGAAAGTTATTTCAAATTGTATATAAAACCAGCACATTGTACTCCATAATTGCATTAATGTACACAATTATGATTTAATAAAAAAGTGAGTACATGTGATGTTTGTTTTTCCATTCTTGTAAAATTTCACTTATTACAGAAAGTATTAGTTTATCATTTTTTTTAAAGCTTTAGTAGTACTCTGTTGTATACATATATCACATTTTTTTTAATACACTCATATATTGATGAGAATTTGACTTGGTACCACATCCATCTGACTGTGAATTGGGTTCCAATACACTGTTGAACATTTGTGTATTTCTTAATTTTTTAAAAATTCTTTATTACATCATAACTGTGTACATTAATGCATTTTTTTTTTAATGAGAAAGAACATTTAATGCATAATGCAGTGGATGCTTTTTATTCCTTTGGGTAAATACCCAACAGTGATACTCTTGCATCAAATGGTAGGTCAACTTTTGGTTCCTTGAGGTATATCCATACAACTTTCCATAGAGGTTGTTCTACTTTACAGTCCCAACAACAGTGTGTAAAAGCTTCATTCTCTCTGCATCCACACCAGCCTCTGTTATTTTGGAATTTTTTTTTTATAAAAGCCATTCTCATTGGAGTTAGGTGATACCTCCTTGTGGTTTTGATTTGCATTTACTTGATTATTGGAGATACTGAGCTTTTTTTTTTTTTTAGTTTTTAAAATTTTTACATATACATGTGTTTCTTAGGTTTCCATTTTTGCCTTCACAATATTAAATAGGCTTAAAATTTAATAACAATAACAATGTTTAAGATAAGGACTAGAAACAAAAACCTCATAAAGAACGAACAAACATAAATACATTCAGAAAATAAATCAGAGAATTGCTGCATCCAAATATTAAGCAATAATAATAATGCAAAAAATAACATTCACATTGTCAAATAAGAGTATGTTTATTATAGAATGCTTTGACTCTAAGATTCAGTATAGAGTCATCAGTTAACATCTTACTTTTTTAAGTCTCAAAAAATAGACAACAAATATTTATAAATCAAAGTAAAAGATAATTTCAAAAAGCAGATCATGCGTAATCTTATAGACAATAGAAAAAGAAGAAATATTTCAAAATCATTCTACTTCATCTGGGTACACCTAATATTAAAAAGAAAATGAAAAGAAGAAATAAGAAGAAGAAAAGAAGATGAAAAGAAGAAAAAAAAAAAAGACAAGAAAAGAGAGTAGTAACTAATGACTAATTCTCACATAAATTGTATTTAATTTTGACCAAAGTACATTACTTAAACATTAATATTTAATTCAACTTGTTAATATGTTGTTTGGGATATTGTATCCTCATTTATACGTGAAATATGTTTGCAATTTCCTCTTTATGATGCTGAGCATGTTTTTATATTTATTGGCCATTAATCTATATTATTTTAAAAAGCTTAAGTTTGTGGGCAGTGCCTGTGTCTCAAAGAAGTAGGGCGCTGGCCCCATATGCCAGAGGTGGCAGGTTCAAACCCAGCTCTGGCCAAAAACTGCAAAAACCCCCCACAAAAACTTAAGTTTGTGTCTTTTGCTTACTTTTTGTGGGATTGCTTGATTTTTCCTTGGTGATATTCTTGAGTTATTTATAGATTCCAGTCTAGCAGCTCTTTATTCAATGTATAGCTTCCAAATATTTTCTTCCAGTCTATTTTCTGTATTGATAATTTTCTTCCCTGTGCAGAAGCTTTTTAATTTGGTCAGTCCGATTTTAAACCTTTTGTTGTTTTTGTGATTGCCTTTGGGGTCTTCTTCATAAATTCCTTACCTAGGCCAATATCTATAGTAGTTTTACCACCATTTACTCCTAGAATTCTCATTGTTTCATGCCTTAGCTTTTTTTTTTTTTAATTAAGAAAATGTCATTCTTTTTTTTTTTTTTTTAATTGTTAAATCATAGCTGTGTACATTAGTGCAATAAAGTGGTACAATGTGCTGGTTTCATATGCAATCTGAAATATTCTCATCAAACTGTTCAACATAGCCTTCATGGCATTTTCTTAGTTATTGTATGTAGACATTTGTATTCTGCCTTTAGTAAGTTATGCCTGTACCCATTCTGAGATGCACCTTAGGTGTGGCCCCACCCATTACCCTCCCTCCACCCTAACCTCCCCCTGCTCTTCCCCTTCCTTGGCCCTTTCCTCAAGTTGGACATGACATTTGTCTAAGCAAGTATTTTTTAAATGAAATCTTAAAAAGACAGATAATGAAAGCAAAAATAGAAAAATTGATATATCTAGCAAGCCTCTGCACAGTAAATGAAACACTAAAAAAGTGAACATAAAATCTATATAATAGGAGAAAATATTTTCAAACTAAGCTTCTAGCAAGGGATGTAATAAGAATATGTGACATTCTACTCAATAGTAGTGGTAATAATAATAATATAATTTCTAAATGGGAAAAAGACATGGATACATATTTGTCAAAAGAAGATATACAGATGGTCAAAAAGTATACAAAAATAACCAATATCATTAATCATCCAGGAAATGCAAGTTAAACTACAATGAGATATCACCTCATCCCAGTTACAATGGCTATCATCAAAGACAAAATATAAATGCTAAAGAATGTTAAGAAATGGGAACTCTTATACACTCTTTGTGGCAATGTAAATTAGTACTGCCTTTGTGGACAAAACTGTGGAGTTTCTTCAAAAAATTAAAAATAGAGCTGCCCATTTGTTCCAGCAACTCTACTATTGTAAATACATACAAAGGAAATGAAATCAGTCTGCCAAAAGGATACTTGCACATTCATGTTTATTGGAGCACTATTTCAATATATGGAACCAACCTAAGTGTCCATCAATGAATGAATTAATTAAAAAATTGTATATATACACAATGGAATACTATTCACACATAAAAATGAATGAAATTTTGTCATTTACAACAATGAGAAAAAACCTAGAGGACATTATGTTAAGTAAAATAAGCCAAATACATAATGACAAATACCACTATATCTCACTCTTATGTGGAATCTGAATAAGTTAATCTCATAGAAGTAGGAAATAAAGAGAATGAAAGTGGGGTGAGGCATGATTAGTCAATAGATACAAGTTACAATTAGGAGAAATAAGTTCCTATTTTTATTGCTCAGTGTGGTAACTGTAGTCAATAATGTATTCCACACTTCAAAATAGCTAAAAAAGATGATTTTGAGTATCTTCACCCAAGAAAGCCATAAGTGATCACTAACAAATGTATATATTTATCAAGACATCACACTGTAAAATTAACATGTATGAAACAAAAGCAAAGTGGAAAAATAAAAATATATCTATGGATTCACACTTGTGATTTATAAATCCCATAAATCTACAGCAATCTAAACAGTGTGGTACGTGGCATAAGGAAGAAATAAAGATCATAGTTTCTTAAAAGATGGAAATAATGTGTTAGAAAGAATGTTGAAAATTCTAAATCCTAACTAAAAGTAGATCTACTCTTTGATCCCGCAATTTCTCTACTAGGTATATATCAAAATGATCAAAAATCCTTTTAAAACAAAGACATTTGCACCAAGTATGTTTATTGTAGCCCAATTCATGATTTCCAAGACATAGAAACAGCACAAGTGCCCATAGACCCATGAATGGAGTAACAAATTGTGATATATGTATGCCATGGAATACTATGCAGCCATAATACTGGAGACTTTACATCTTTTATGTTTACCTGGATGGAACTGAAACATATTCTTTTTAGTTAAAGTATCTCAAGAACAGGAAAAAAAAAGTATCCAAAGTACTCAATACAATTATGAAACAAATATATAATCACCTACGTATTCATACTAATGATAAAACAAAACTATACTCCAGAAAGAAGGAGAAAAGAGGAGGGAGTGGAGAGGGGAGAGGGAAGGCTGAGAAAAAGGAGTGTATTTGGGTGGGAACTCACCTATTGGACACAATGCAATGGTACATTTCAAAACTATTAAGAGTAGAATATAAATGACCTACCACAAAAAGTAAGTGAGTGAGGTGATGGTTATTTTACTCAGTTTTATGTAAACATTCCACATTGTATATCAAATCAGCACATTGTACCCTACAAATGCACAAATGTGCACAGTTAATATTTAATAAAATGTTTAAACCCATACAGTGGATTTATTTGTTTTTATTTATTTTTGTTTGTTTGTTTGAAGCTTTTGGCTGGGGCTGGGTTTGAACCCACCACCTCTGGCATATGGGGCCGATGCCTTACTCCTTTGAGCCACAGGTGCTGCCCAGTGGATTTATTTAATTTTAACTGTTGGGGATTCATTGAGGTACACGGAACCAGGTTACATTGATTGCTTTTGTTAGATAAAGACCCTCTTATAATTGTGCCCCATCCCCAAAAGGAGGACCACACCCCTTGACATCTCATCCCCTCTCTTCGTCCCTTTCTTAGCTCTCCCTATCCACCACTCCCCTCTGCATATTAGGACCTTAATTGTCCTCATATCAGAATTGAGTATGCAGGATTCTTATTTATCCTTTCTTGTGACGCTCTACTAAGAATAATGTGTTCCACTTCCATACAGGTTAATACAAAGAATGTAAAGTCTCTATATTTTTTAGGGGCTGAATAGTATTCCATATATCACAGCTTGTTAATGCATTTCTGGGTTGGTGGGCATTTGGGCTGTTTCCACATTTTGGCGATTGTAAATTGAGCTGAAATAAACAGTCTAGTGCAAGAGTCCCCATGGTAAAAGAATTTGTTTTTCTTCTGGGTAGGTGCCCAGCAATGGGATTGCAGAATCAAATGGGAAGTCTAGCTTAAGCTCTTTGAGGCTTCTCCATACTGCCTTTCAATATGTTTTTATTAGTTTGCTGTCCCACCAGCAGTGTAAAAGTATTCCCTACTCTCTACATCCAAGCCACCATCTGCAGTTTTGAGACTTTGTGATGTGGGTCATTCTCACTGAGGTTAGATGATATCTCAGTGGGTTTTGATTTGCATTTCTCTAATAATTAGGGAAGATGAGCATTTTTCCATATGTTTGTTAGCCATTCATCTGTCTTCTTTAGAGAAGGTTCTATTCATCTCCTCTTGCCCAGTGATCTAAGGAATTGTTGGCTCTTTTATGTTGATTAACTTGAATTCTTTTGGATCCTAGTTATCAAGCTTTTGTCTGAATCAAAATATGAAAATATCCTTTCCAGTATATTGCTTACCTGTTGAATTTGGTTGTTATCTCCTTAGCTGTACAGAAGCTTTTAAGTTTCATTAAATCCCATTTGTTTAGTTTTGTTCTTGCAATTGCCATGGAAATCTTTCTCATAAAGTCTTTCCCCAGGCTAGTAGTTTCAAATGTTTTCCCCACATTTTGAGGATTTTAATTGTTTCATTTCTTAGATTAAGGTCTTTTATCCATTTTGAGTCAATTTTTGTGAGTTGAGAAAGATGCAGGTCCAGTTTCAGTCTTTTACATGTGGATATTCAGTTCTCTCAGCACCATTTATTGAATAGAAATTTATCCCCTAGTATATGTTCTTGTTTGGTTTATTAAAGATTAGGGGGCTGTAAGATGTTGTTTCATCTCCTGGTTTTCAAAAAACAAACAAACAAAAAAAAAAACAAATACCTAGGAATATACCTCAAAAAATAAGTGAAGAACCTTTATAAAGAAAACTATGAACCCATAAGAGAAGAAATATTAGAAAGTATTAACAAATGGAAGAACATACCATGCTCATGGCTGGGAAGAATCAACATTGTTAACATGTCTATACATGTCTATAGATTCCCAATGCAATCTATAGAGTCAGTGCTATCCCTATTATAATACCGACATCATACTTTGCAGACTCGGAAATAAATAATTATTCATTTTGTATGGAACCAAAAAAAAATCCCCATGCAGACAAAGCAATTCTTAGTAATAAAAACAAAGCCAGGGACATCAGTCTACCAGACATACCATGGATTTATTAAATGGTATAATTTGGGGAAAAATTTATCAGTTCTTCAAAAATATTAAAAGTAGGCTCAGCGCCCATAGCTCAGCAGTTAGGGTGGTGGTCTCATACACCAGGGATGGTGGGTTTGATCCCAGCCTGACACTGGCCTGCTAAACAACAATGACAACTACAACAACAACAACAAAATAGCTTGGCATTGTGGTGGGCACGTGTAGTCCCAGCTACTTGGAAGGCTGAGGCAAGAGAATCACTTAAACCCATGACTTTGAGGTTGCTGTGAGCTGTGACACCACAGAACTCTATCAAGGGTCACATAGTAAGACTCTGTCTCAAAAAAAAAATATATTAAAAGTACATTTCTCATCTCAGGTAAATACTCAAGAGAATGAAAAAGATATTTTTAGACTCTGCTTTTCAAGGTTACTTCTGAACTGTGAGATAATGAAAAGAAAGAGGAGAGACATCAGGAAAACTTGACTAAAATTTAAGAATTTTAAGTGAGAGGAGTACAAGATGGCAGATTAGATATATCCATCCCCTTGTGAGCTGCTCTCAGGAAGACTGGAGTCAAGGGAATCCAGCCACCTCTTACTGGATTATCTGTCCAAGAAACATTGTCAAGAGGGCACAGTGATATGAAGGACTCCAGAAGCCTAGAATGTTTCTATCTTTGTTACTGCTTTTATTTACCGTATATACTCGAGTATAAGCCGAGTTTTTCTGGCACAAAATTTGGCATTACAGCTGAAATAAACAGAGTTCGGGTTTTTTGGCACCAATTTTGTGCCGATAAAACTCGGCTTATACTCGAGTATATAGGTAATATATATTTTTATTAAGTCATAAACACATGAATCATGTATACATTAATGCATTTATGGAGTACAATGTGCTGATTTTAAATGCAATTTGGAATGCTTACATCAAACTAGTTAATATAAGCCTTCACCTTATTTACCTAATTACTGAGTTAAGATATTTAAACTTTATGATTAATAGATTTGACATGGACACTTGCAATATGTACCATAGGTGTGGGCCACCATTTACCCTCCCTCCATCAAGCCTCCTCCTCCCCTTGCATCCCTATCCTCTTCCACATTGCTTTATTATTTTTCTATTTTCTTTCCTCTTTTCTTATTTTTTGTGGATATTTTCCTTCATTTCTCATTTTTTCCCTTATATATCTTCCAATCAACAGCTAACATATCCCTTCCTATTTTATTTTATTTTATTATTTATTTATTATTATTATGTCTGTTTTGTTCTATTTAGTTTTTTTTTTTTTTTATTGGTGAGACAGAACATCACAGGAATGGAGAAGTATGAATCCTATGTATTCAACTTTGATATGAGGACAATTAATGACAATTAGTGACACAGTGTGGCATGAAGGAAGGGGAGACCAGACAGATAAGGAGGGAAGGATGAGGGAAAGGAAAAGAAGAAAAAAATAAGTAAAGAAAGGAAAGGAAAATAGTGACTAATTCTCACAAAATTTGATATAATTTTGACCAAAGTGCATTACTTAAACATTAATTTTTAATTCAACTTGTTAATATGTTGTTTAGGATATTGTATCCTCATTTGTGAGTGAAATATGTTTATAATTTCCCCTTTATAATAATGTATTTTCTCCAATTTTAGTATCAGGTGTATCCAGATTAAATAGAATGATTTTGAAATATTTCTTCTTTTTCTATTGTCTATAAGATTTGGCTTGATCTGTTTTTTTAAATTATCTTTTACTTTTATTTATAAATATAAGTTCTCTATTTTTTGAGATTTTGGAAAAAAGTGATAATAAGAAGCTAACTGATGGACTACATACTGAACCTCAGAGTCAAAGCATTCCATAGTAGACATATTCTTATTTGACAATGTGAATGTTACTTTCTTTGCATTTTTATTATTATTATTATTATTGCTTAATACTTCAATGCAACAATCGTCTGATTTCTTTTCTGAATGTATTTATCTTCATTTGTTCTTTATGAGGGTTTTGTTTCCAGTCCTTATCTTTTTTTTTTTTTTTTTTTTTTTTTAAGTTTTATTTGGCCCCGGCCGGGTTTGAAACCCCCACCATAACAAAAAGACATTTGTAATGGATATTTTATTATTGCAGATTAATTTACAATCACCAAGATGTTGAAACAACCTAAATAACTATCAAATCTGGAATAGATTAATAAACTTTGGTATATGTATACCATGGAATACTGTTGAGCCACAAAAAATGATGTAGTCTTTACATCTTTTGTATTAACATGGAAGGAGTTGAAATACATTCTTCTTAGTAAAGTATGGAAAATCAAGTATCTAATTTACTCAATACAAATATGAATCCAGTAGGCTATCTAATACATGCCCACATAAGAGAAAATCTCAGTTCAATTCAAGATGGGAGGAGGAGGGACAAGGGGCAGAGAGTGGAGGGGGGATAATTGTGCTCTCACTTAATGGGCACAATGTAAAGGCACATGGCACAGATTCTGGGTGTGTGATGCTACAACAGAAGCTCTTGCTAACAAATACAAACATTGTAACCTAATTGTTTGTACCCTCACATTAATCTCAAATAATATAGTATCAGAAATAAACAAAGAATGAAACAAAAATAATGATTCCAAAAATTAATGAAACAAAAAGTTAGTGCTTTGAAAAAATAAATGAACTCAATAAACTTTTGGCCAGATTCACTAGACATAGAAAAATAAGATCTTTAATAACCTCAATAAGAAACAACAAAGTAAAAATAACAACATATACCACAGAGATAAAAGAAATCATCTCTAATTTTTAGAGAATACTTTATAGCCAGAAATTTGACAAAGTGGAGGAAATGGACTCATACCTGTAATCACACAACCTCTATAGATTTAACCAGGAAGAAATAGTTCTCTTGATCAGCCCAATTTGAAGCACTGAAATTTAATATCCACCTTAACTCTTGTGTGGTCACAGAATGAATTTTGTACAGGAATTTATAAATAGGTAGTTTGTTCATTTATAAAAGTACATGAAGAAATGTTTTCCTTCCTTAACATCTCACACTCATTAACCTTTTCTAGAGTCTTATCGTTTCAGACTGCATTACTAACATGATCTTCCATCCTGTCCTCCCTCTATTTTCTTCTCATTTAGCTCTTCAGGCACAACCCAAATTATTTTCTTAAATCACTAATTTTTCATAAATTCACATCAACATTTTCTTATTGTTTAGAGTTTAGAAAATATATACAATCTGGTCACCACTGTCTCTTCTACTCTATCTTATACTTCTGTGTTACATCACCATCTTCATAACAATAAAACCCACAATTATTTTAGGCACAAGATAAACATAAGCCTTCCATCACTCTAACCAAATGCAATTTATCTCAAGCCAATCACATTTCTTTTTTCATGTCTTGTCTATACCACACCATCCCTTAAATATTCTCTTACATAAAGAATGCTACCCTTTTCAAAGGCCAAGTTGATGTTTCCCTCCAGTATAGCGATTTCCCAAAACAGTTCCAGTTTTCAGTGCTCTCTTCCTACTCTGAATTTCAGTAATTTAAACACTTATATTAGTTATTTGGTCTTTATTCTGTATACTGCCTTGCATTGCTAATGCATGGCTTGTTTGTTTAAATTGACTTGTGAGATTTTTGAGGACCATATTTCCAACACCTACCTCAATATCTCACCCAAAGTAGATGGTAAGTACACTTTGCATACTATGTATTTTGATACTGATAAGTAGAATAATAAAATCCTGAAGGAGTAAAACTATATTGCATATGTAGGCTGTATTATGCAGGATGGGGAGAAAGAGTGAAGAGAGGAATCTTCAGTTTGAAACTCAAAGGCATTTATTTTCCTTTTAAAGGAAGGTTTATAAATTTGCATTTGATAAAAAAGCTGGAGAGAGAGATTGGAAGAGCTTTGGCTCTGTAGCTCTGATCAGGAATATGGTTTTCATATACGAGACAGAATTAGTAACTAAATTATCTTAAGATTGCAAATCACATCCTGAGTCATCTTCTTAATTAATTTTCATAACAAGACTAGAGGTAGGTATTATTTTCATTTTTCAAATAATGAAATTAATATTTAAAGAAGTTAAGCACTTATTCTGTGACAGAGCCTCTACTCAAACACACTTCGATAGGTCCATGGCTGCTGCTATGCTTTGCTTAATTCCATATTTTCATAAGACCATAATTTTTTAGGTAACACACAAGGTTGTGAGTATTTATTACTACCAAGGAAACATTATTTTGTAGTTATTAACAAAAAATATCCACAGAAATTTAAAGCATATTGTTCAAATTTATGGGAAAGATAAATTTTCAAATACCCACTTATTTATGTTCATGATATGGCATTTTAAATGGGAAGCTTATTTTTTTTTTTTTTATTTGAGTAAGAATCTTGTTCTTTCACCTCAATAAGAGTGCAGTGGTGTCATGATAGCTCACTGCAACCTCAAACTCTTAGGCTCAAGTGATCTTCTTGTCTCAGCTTGCAAAGAAGCTGGGATTAGATGGCCCTGCTACCATCCTGAGATACTTTTTCTATTTTTGGTAGACACAGGGTCTCACTCTTGCTCAGGCTGGTCTTAAAATTTTGACCTAAAGCAATCCTTCCATCTCGGCCACACAATGTGCTAGGATTATAGATGTGATCCACCATGTGCAGCCTGAAGTTTCTTTCAAAATATAATGTTTCACTATGTTTATATTTCTGTTTTTATTTTTTAAATTTCAAATTAATGTAAGGGTACAAAAAATGAGGTCAAAATATATGAATTTCTTAGGAAGAGTCCCTCTTGCAGTTGTGTCATAAATTAAAAGGAGTGCCTTACATCCCTACATTGTGCCCACTAAGTGGAAGCACCCCAAACACCCTTCCCCTGTCCACCTTTCTCAGTCCTCCTGCTCACAACTTGAATTGAAATGAATTTTTCTCCTATGTAGGCATGAGTTAGGTCATCTAGTGACTTAATATTATTGAGTACACTGGATATTTGCTTTTCCATTCTTGCACTACTTTACTGATGAGAATGTGTTTCAATTTCATACAGGCAAATACTAAAGATGTAAAGTCTCCATCTACTTTATGTCTGAATAACATTCCATGGTATACATATATCACAATGTGTTAATTCCTTAACAAAGTAATGGGCATTTAGGTTATTTCCAAATCTTAGCCATTGTAAATTGATCTGTTATTAAAAATATATAGTGCAAACTTCCTCATGATAACATGATATTTTTCTTCCATGTAGATATTTTTCCTTCTAGTGGTATTGTGGGGACAAATGTGAGATCTAATTTGAGTTATTTGAGGGTTCTCCATATGTCTTTCTAAAGAGGCTGCATTAGTTTGGAATCTAAGCAACAAGATAAAAGTGTTCCCCTCTCTCCACATACATGCCAGTACCTGCAACTTTGGGACTTTATGATGTGGGCTAATCTTATTGGAGTTAGGTGATATTTCAGTGTGTTTTTTTGTTTGTTTGTTTGTTTGTTTGTTTGTTTGCATTTATATGATAATTAGGAACAATGATAATTTTTTACATATTTGTTAGTCATTCATCTGTGTTCCTCGGGGAAAGTTATGTTCATGTCTTTTTCCCAGTAATAGATCAGATTGTTTGCTCTTTTTTTTTATTAATTTGATTCATTCATATATCCTAGTTATCAGCCCTTTCTCAGATTTGTTATACACAAATATCTTTTCCCATTCTGAAGGTTGTCTATGTGCTGTGATTGTTGTGTCTTTAGCTGTACAGAAGCTTTTCAGTTTAATTAAGTCCCATTTGTTTATTTTTGTTCTTTTTTGCAATTGCCGTGGGTGTATTCTTCATAAAATATTTCCCTAGGATAACATCCTTAAGAGTTTTTCCTACACTTTCTTCTAAGATGTTTATCATTTCATGCCCTAGATTTAAATATTTTATTAATCTTGAATCAATTATTCTAAATTGTGAAAGGTGCAGGTTAAGTTTCAGTCTTATACATGTGGTTATCCAGTTTTCCCAGCACCAGTGACTTAATAGGGATTCTTTCCCCCACTGTATGTTTTACTTGGTTTATGAAAAATTAGGTTGGTATAAGAGAGTTGTTTCATCTCTTGGTTTTCTACTTCTTTCCACATGTCTATGTTTCTATTTTTGTGCCAATGCCATACCGTTTTGATCACTGTGGACTTGTAAAGTGTAAAGTGCTGTAGGGTGATGATCTGGCTTTGTTTATATTACTAAAAATTGGTTGCCAATACAGATTTTTTTTCCTTGTTCCAAACAAAATGAATGATTGCTTTTCCAGTTCTTTAAAGTATGATGTTCGTATTTCAATTGGAATTGAATTGAATTTGTACATTGCTGAGGGAGGTATAGACATTTAAAAATTGTTTATTCTTCCCATCCAGAAGTATGGTATGCTCTTCCATTTGGTAATGTATTCTGCTATTTATTTTCTTAGAGTTTCACAATTCTTTTTGAAGAGATCTTTCACCTCTTTTGTTAGGTTTAGTCCTAAGCATTTCATTTTCTCTGAAGTTACAGTGAAAGAAATAGCATCTTTGATTAATTTCTCAACTTGGCTGCTATTGGCATATACAAAGGCAACTGATTTGTGGACATTTATTTTGTACACTGAGATGTTACTAAATTACTTTATCACTCCCAGGATTCTTATCATTGAGTCTATGGAGTTCTCTATGATATCATTAGCAAAGGACAAGAGTTTGATCTCCTCTGCCCCCATTTGGATGTCTTTTGTATACTTCTTTTGCCTGTCTACATTAGCTAGATATTACAGAACTAGTGGAGATAGAGGAAATTTTTGTCTAGTTTCAGTTCTAAGTGGAAAATAATTCAATTATATTCCATTTAGTATGATATTAGCTGTGGGTTTGTTGTTGATGACATCAATCAGTTTAAGAAATGTGCCACCTATGCCCATATTCTTAAGTGTTCTTGTTAGAAAAGGATGATGAATTTTTTCCAATGATTTTTCTGTATCTCTTGAGAAGATCGCATGGTCTTTGTTTTTGCTTCTATTGATATGGTGAATTACATTTATGAATTTGAGTATGTTAATACAGGCTTACATCCCTGTGATGCAGCCAATTGGGTCATAATATATAATTATTAAGGCATAGCTGTAATGTATTGGCTAAGATTTTTGTTGAGTATTATTGCATTGATATTCTTTAATAAAATTGGTCTGTAGTTCTCCTTTCCAGTTGGATCTTTTTCTGGTTTTGGTATCAAACAGATGTTTGCTTTGTAAAATATGTTTAGGAAGATTTCATTCTTTTCAATTTTTCTTAATAGTTTCTGGAGTATGGGTATAAGGTCTTCTTTAAAGGTTTGATAAAATTCTGGTGTGAAGTCTTCTGGCATTTTCATGTTGGAAGCTTTTTATTGTTCCCTCAATCTCAGTGCTTGATATTGGTATATTCAATAGATCTAATTCTAACTGGTTAAGTCTAGGGAAATGGTATGAATTCAAGTAATGGTCCATTTCCTCCACATTGTCAAATTTCTGTGCATAGAGTTTCCTGTAGTACTCAGAGATAATCTCTTCTAGCTCTGTGAAATTTGTTGTAATTTTCTCTTTTTCATTTCTGTTTTGGGTTATTAAAGACTTTACTTTTCTTTTCCTAATTAATCTTCCAAAGGTTTATTAATTTTATTTATTTTTTTGAAGAATGAAGTTTCTGTTTCTTTAACTTTCTGAATGATTCTTTGGTTTTCATTTTCATTAATTTATGATTTAATTTTGGTTATTTATTTTCATTTGATAGGTTTGGTATTGGATTGTTCTTCCTTTTCCATTTCCTTTAGATGATTCTTTAGTTATTGATGTCCCCTTTTTCTGTGTTTTTCAGATGTGGGTATCTAATATGATAGATAATATAATAGATTTACCTTTACTTTTTTTCCCCATCTTTCAGCCAAATTTATTTTTTTAATTTTTTAATTATTGTTAAATCATAGCTGTATACATTAGTGCAATCAAGGGGTACATGTGCTGGTTTCATATACAATCTGAAATATTCTCATAAAACTGTTCAGCATAGACTTCATGGCATTTTCTTAGATACTGTATGTAGGCATTTGTATTCTGCATTCAGTAAATTTTGCCTGTACCCATTCCAAGATGCACCATAGATGTGGCCCCACCCATGACCCTCCCTCCACCAAAACTTTCACCCTCCCTTCTTCTTCCTTGGCCCTTTCCTCATAGTCTTGTGCTATTGTTGGGCTATAGCCTTCATGTGAAAGCTATAATTTAGCTCCATAGTAGAGCTGAGTACATTGGATACTTTTCCTACCATTCCTGAGATACTTTGCTAAGAAGAATATGTTCCAGCTCCATCCATGTAAACATGAAAGAGGTAAAGTCTCCATCTTTCTTTAAGGCTGCATAGTATTCCATGGTATACATGTACCACAATTTGCTAGTCCATTC
>CAUYPK010062372.1:0-13454 GCA_963574355.1 Loris lydekkerianus | reverse complement strand
AAAATCGCTTAATGACATCATATAGTAATAGGCTGAAAAGAATAAAAAAAAATTAAAAGTAGAAAAAAATGAACAGCGTCAATGTATAGAGTACAAAATTCTCCATTGATCAGTATATACCATGACACAGTAGAATAAATATTTATTGAGATATGGAGCTACAAAAACACATGACATTAAAACGGACAAAACTTTTGAAACAACCTAATATTAAAAAAGATGGAGACTTTGCATCTTTCATACTAACCTGGATAGACGTGGAACACATTCTTCTTAGTAAAGCATCACAAGAATGGAGACGCAAGAATCCAGTGTACTCAGTTCTAACATGAAGGTAGTAGATGAGTAGGGGGTAGGGTAGGGGAATAAAGTATGGGGAGAAGGGGGGTGGGGGGTGAGAGGGGCCCCAGTGTATGGCATACCTCTTGGGGATCGGACACAAGTGTAAAAGGGCCTTTAACAAATGCAATCAGTGTAACCTAATTCTTTGTATCCTCAGTGAATCTTAAAAAAGTTAACAGCTGATAAATGAAAAAATTTAAAAATACTTGATTAATCCAAAAGAAGGAAAGAAAGAAAGGAAAATCAATATTAAAAGTGGGAAAAAGAGCAACCTAATAGTAAGTTTGTACATATGAACTCAAACTTTCCCTATAATTCCATTAAATATAAATGGCATTATTATTCTTTTTAAAATTAAAGTTATAAGACTGAATAAAAAATTAAACTTGTCTTGCTTTCAAGAGATACCTTAAAGACATGGGTCACTATGAAAAGTTTGAGACAGGCTGTGTTATGATTCATTATTTCACTTCCAAGAAACACAGTCAACAGCATCCTTTCTGATTCACCCATGCAAGTTTCAACTTACTTTGCTTATCAGTGTTGCTGAGAGGGCTTCATTTGTTTCCATCTATGCTGATTTCATGTTTATTGATTTTTTGTGTATCTCAAAACTTTTGTAATGACCCATGTGTAAGGACACAGAAATATTGAAAGTAAAAGAGTGAATAAAGACGTATTTATGCAAATATTATCCAAATGAGATTACTATAACTATATTAATATTAAGGCAAAATTTAAAGCAGTTTTAATAAAGTAGAATGGCTTATGCTAATAAAGACAATTGTTTATGTATGCACACTCACATATCCCTAAAAACATAAATTCAAGTATAGAGACAAAAACTTATAAAACTACAAGGAAACCTAATGACTTTAAATTTTATTTCATTAACTATTAGAACAAGCAGGCAAAAGAATCTGTATCTAGAAGACATGAGCAATACAATTAATAAACTAAATCTAAACAAGTATAAAGAATATTGCACTGAACAGTTATAGGTTACACATTCTTTTCTGTTACATGTGGCACATTTACCAAAATTATGGTTATTCTGGTCCTCAACAAATTTCAAAAGATTGAAATAATTATACTGACAACAGTGGAATTTAAAACATAACTATAGTCAAGAAAGTAGAAGGGAAATGGAGAGAGGGAAGGGGAGGGAGGATTTGGGAGGAAGGAGGGTATTTGGGGAGACCTCACCTAATGTGCATGATGCAATGGTACATTTGAAAGCTATTAAGAAATGAGTATAGTTGTGATAGATGTGTTGCTTAGTTCAATGTAAACATTTGACATTGTATATCAAAGCAGTACCCTGAACCCCATAAATGCATCAATGTACACCGTTATGATTTAATAAAAAACAATTAATTGAAAAAATATTTTAAAAATAAAAATTCAAAAAAGTGGAATTTATTAGAATTTAATAAAATTTCCAAATATGTGAATATACTATATTAATACTATTTCTATATGCTATATCTGTAATATATAGTATAGATCACAATATACTATAGAAATATGCCATAGATCAAAGAGGAAACCATAATGGAAGTTAAAAATTATTTTCAACTGAATGATAATGAGAATATAGCATACCAGAATTTATAAGGTACAGCTATATCTGTGTTTAGAGGGAAATTTATGCCCTTAAGTGCCCATCAGAATAGAAGGAAAGGTGTGGAAGTAAATCATCTGAAGCCTCCAAAGAACAGTAAGTGAAGCCCTGGAAAAGGAGAAGGAAGGAAATAAGGAAGATAAGAATGGAAATTAAATGGACAGCTGTACCATGGGAAAAAATAATAAAGGTCTTTGAAATAACTGGACAATTGATAACCCTTAGCAGAATTAATTTAGGAACAGAAGAGACAGAGCAAAATAACCAGTATGAGGAACAAAAGCAAAAAAGAAGATATCACTACAGATAATACAGACAGTAAAGGTTAAGAAGATCCTAAGAACAAGTTTATGCTAATTTGAAATTTAAGTAAAATGGCAAAATTTCTTTAAAAACTTTTCAAAATTAATGCAGAAATAATTGGAATTTAGAAGACGCTACTACTATGCTGAGCTAAAAGGAAATGGATATAAAATATGGTGGGTAAGTTATTCTCAGCCCTGGTTGCATATTAGCATCATCTGGGAGCTTTTAAAAATGAGTTCTTAACCCCCAGATTCCTGGAATCTGCCCCAGAGATTCTGATTCACTTGATGGGGCCCAGACATTAGTATTTTTTAGAAGATCCTGAATTGATTCTAACATGTGTTGAAGGTTGAGAACTACTGATCTGGATAGAGAGGATGTTGTGTTCATGGCATGAAGAAATACTACATGTTTAGGAAAGCATAAGCAGTTTAGCAGCATCATTGTGTTTAGAGGTAAGGAGAGATGTGGAAAGAGAAAAGGCAGTAAAGGTAGGCACCACTGAAGAATTTAGTACTGTCGCTGGTGGGACAGCGGCTCTCAGCTTGGGCATGGATGGCAAAGGGAGCATGGGTTTGTTTTATTTTCTCTCTTTTTTAAGTGGAGGTGAATTTCATAATATATAAAGTTAAAGATCTTTAAAACATACGATTTAGTGGCATTTAGTACATCTGCAATGTTACACAACACCTCTGTCTTGTTCTAAAACAATTTCTTCAGCCCAAGGGAAGAAATTTTACCTGTTAAACAGTCAACTCCCTATATCCATCTTCCCTAGCCCCTTGAAACCACCAATCTGCTTCTGTCTTTATAGTTTTTCTATTCTCAATATTTTATATAAAGGGAATCATGTAATATGTGACCTTTGGTTTCTGACTTCTTCCACTTAGCATAATGTTTTCAAGGTGCATCTGTGTACATGTTCATGATCAAGTAATCTTCCATTGAATTTATACACCACATTTGGTTTATCTATTCATGTCTTGCTGGATGTTTGGGTTATTTCTACCTTTTGTCTATTGTGAATAGTGCTACTATGAACATTAATGTAGCACGTGTGTGTTAGAGTACATATTTTCAGTTCTTTTGCGTATGTAGCTCCTGGTGAAATTGCTGAGTTATATGGTAATTCTATGTTTAATTTTTTGAGGAACCATCAAACTGTTTCCATGGGAGCCTGCATCCTTTTACATTTCAAAGTGTGTGGTGGTGTCTCATTGTGATTTTGATTTGTATTTCTTTAATAACTAATGATGTTGTCATCTTTTCATGTGCTTGGTGATCATTTATATATCTTCTTTGGAGAAATTCCTATTTAAGTTCTTTGTACATTTTTTAGTTGGGTCGTTTGTCTTTTTTATTGTTGAGTTGTAAGACTTCTTTTTTTCTGATATTGCATGGGCTATCTTTCCCCCTTTTTCACCTATGTGTGTCTTTGGGTCTACAGTGAATCTCTTATAGGCAGCATATAATTGGAGCATGCTTTTTAAAAAATGCATTTTACCAGTCTCTGCTAATCCACTTACACTTAATATAATTACTAGTATGGAAGAACTTCTGCCATTTGCTGTCTGATTTTTTTTTTCCCTTTTTTTTTTTTTTTTTTTTTTATTATAGATAAAAATATGCACCATAGATGTGGCCCAACCCATCACCCTGCTGTCTGATTTTTGTATGTTGTGTACGTTTTTATGCTCCATTTTTCTCCATTACTGCCTTCTTTTGTGCTTAATTGATTTTTTTTTTTTCTTTTTTGTAGTATAGCATTTTGGTTCCCTTTTCATTATCTTTTCTGTATATTTTTAAAATGTTTTCTTAGCAGTTACCATAGGAATTATAATTAACATCCAATATTTCTAACAATCTAGTTTGAACAGATGTCAGCTTCAGTAGCATATAAAAAACTCTGTTGCTATACACTTTTATGTTGTTATTGTCACAAATTATATCTTTATACATTGTGTGCCCATAATACTGTCTTTTTTTTTTTTAGACAGAGTTTCACTATGTCACTCTTGGTGGAGTGCCGTGTAGTTACAGCTAACAGCAACCTCAAACTCTTAGGCTTAAGCAATTCTCTTGCCTCAGCCTCCCAAGTAGTTGGGACTACAGGTGCCCACCTATTTATTTTGTTGCAGTTGTCATTGTTGTTTAGCTGGCCTGGGCGGGTTTGAACCTGCCAGCCTCCGTGCATGTGGTTGGCGCTGTAACCACTGTGTTATGGGCACCAAGCCGGGGTTTTTTTTTGTTTGTTTGTTTGTGTTTTTTTTTTGTTTTTTTTTTTTGAGACAATCTCACTATGTCGCCCTTGCTAGAGTGCTGTAGCATCACAGCTCACAGCAACCTCAAATTCCTGGGCTTAAGCGATTTTCTTGCCCCAGCCTCCCAAGTAGCTGGTGGTACAGGCACCTGCCACACACCCGGCTATTGTTTTGTTGCAGTTGTCATTTTTGTTTAGCTGGCCAGGCTGGGATCAAACCTGCCAGCCGAGGGTATATGTGGCTGGCGCCCTACCCACTGAGCTACAGGCACCACCCAATACTGTGTTTTTTGTTTAACTATGTATTACCTTTATTGAAGATCTTTATTTCTTTATAGAGCTTCAAATTACTGTGTACTGCCCTTTAATTTCAACTTGAAAGCCTGAAATTTTATTTCATGAAAGCTTGGAATCTTCTCTGGTTTTTTCTACTTACTTTCATGTATTCGGCAGTCCATATCTCAGTTGTAATCTTTGCCCCAAGTGTCTGTGAGTTGTTTGTCGGTCTTGCAGCTTGAACAGTGTTAGCTGCTTTTCAGCTCTGGGTGAACTCTTGACTAGGTGAGAAACAAAGGCAAGTGCTTTGCATTACTCCTTCAGGTAATCCCTAGGCAAGTTAACACAAATCTTTTTTTAGTCAGCTCTGCTGGCAGGTGGCAGTGGCTCATGCCTGTTATTCTAGCACTGTGGGGAGTCAAGGCAGGTGGATCTCCTGAGCTCAGAAGTTCCAGACCAGCCTGAGCAATAGTGAGACCCTGTCTACTAAAAATAGAAAAACTAGCCAGGTGTCATAATGGGCACCTATAGTCACACAACTCAGGAGGGTGAGGCAAGAGAATCACTTGAACCCAGGAGTTTGAGGTTGCTGTGAGCTATGATGCCATGGTGCTCTACTAAGGGCACAGAGTGAGACTTTGCCTAAAAGGAAAAAAAAAAAAAAGGTCTGCTCTGCTCCCTTAAGAACCAGGATCAAAGGATCAAGCTCCTGACTGGGAATGCAGGCTGCTGTCTTGGACAAGAAAAAAATTAAGAGTCTTTCTAGATTCTTATCAAATTTTTACATGATAATCTGACTTGCAATATTAGTTATGTAGAAAAATCACTTTGGGAACTTGAAGGAAGGGTGTTCCTTGAAATAATAAATATTTATCCAGATCAGCGGCACACTTTGTGAAAGAGCTCCTTAAGATGTGGGCAGCTACAAGGAGTATGCCCCAAGGTGAGTGGCAGCATTGATTTGTTTATTGATTGCCCCGGTGGGGAGGGGAAGGGACAGGGGCAGCTAAATTTA
Source organism: Loris lydekkerianus (assembly GCA_963574355.1). Classification (NCBI taxonomy): domain Eukaryota; kingdom Metazoa; phylum Chordata; class Mammalia; order Primates; family Lorisidae; genus Loris; species Loris lydekkerianus. Next base: position 7,631 of record CAUYPK010062372.1, on the reverse strand, counting down.
GGTGATTATGTTAGCCCTTTTTGCTTTGGCAGCCGAGGGAACCACAGAAATTGCATTTTTGTGAATGAATTTTAAGTTCTACCTCTATTTTCTACTGCCTGGTGAAACACATATTTTGTTGATTATAACATACACATTTTTGAATCTTTAATAGTGACAAAAAAGAGATGCATCTTACAATTATTAAGATTCATGGTATTTATCTTTTCTTAGTGATAAATAATTAATGATGCATTTCATAATTGATATTATGTTAGATTTTATGAACTATTAAGTGTTTTAGCTGGTTTTATGCATTTTTATAAAGCACTTCACATTCTTTTTGGAACATTGATGTGTAAATAAATGTGTAAATAGAAATACATGTATTGATTCTGATTATGCCTCAGTCGTTCTTAGCCTAGATCACTGAAAGATTAGATTAGACACGGTTTTTCTTTCTTCTGAATTTTCAAATTTGATTTAAACCTTGCCAAGGTATTAGACGGAAACAGTTCTTTATGGTAGATAGAAAATAGGAATTGAATGGCTCTTTGGGCAAGTTATACTTAATGTAAGAGCCCTAGAATTCTCAGCCTCTGCCTTCTCTGATTACCAATCTCATCTGGCTATTGGCACAGGAGATATTAGAGTTCAAAGCCCTAGTTAGCCAGTTTTGCTGGAAGAAAAAAAAAATCTATTTTTTTCCTTTGTCTAGCTTGTTTGAAACACGGGTCTGGACTGATGCCTTTTCTAAACCATTACTTGTGCACCTGCACACTGTAAAGGGAAACTGAAATCTTTGCTGCGTTTCACTGTGAAGGTCAGACCACAAAACACAAAGGAATGTAATCGAAGTCCAGCTGTAGTGCACCCCTTGTGTGCCACACTTTTTTCACTAAGGACTGCAAGTAGATTTTAAAGTGATTTTTGAAATGAAATTCATTAGTCATTGTTATTATGCTACTTAACTGTCTGGTAGATAATACATTCAGAATGGATTAGTGAAACCATCCTTGAGTCAGGAAGATGTCTGACTTTTTTTGTTTTGTTCTGAGGAGGGTGGTATAATTAGCAGGCATTTCTGAAACTTCCTGGCCTGTTTATGACAAGACTTTTACAGATCTCTTAAGTGGTGGTCAGCTGTTTTTCTATAATTGAATTATTAAGAACCTAGAAACATACTAATGTTTTTTTCCCCATTTCCTTGATTTTGTGTTACTTAAGTTCATTACTATGGAGGATCTTGACCAAAACCCTAAGAGTTACCCTTTCTACCTGATTGATTCTGATTTCTTTTTTTTTTTTTTTCCTCATTGTGACTACTGGTAAAATGCCCGGTTTTGGTTTTTGTTTTTTAATTAAATTATAGCTGTGTACATTAATGCAATCATGGGGCACCATACACTTTCTTTTAGAGACAGAATTTCTAAAGTACAAAGAAATTGCAATGTGTCCAAAAATCAGATAATATTGGTCCAAGATCATAGTCATTGCATGTGGATCTGATTCACATGAGAGTAGAATGGTCTGTTTTAATGATCTACCACCTTTTTTTGTGACCAGATGCATAACGCAGTCAGTCATGCATCCTTATATATAAAGGGGCTAACCAGACAAATCCTCAAGTTTTGTACCCTGAGTTTTTTGTTTTTCTTACAGCCACATAGACAGATCTAGATAGGTCTTCCCTGTCTGCAAAACTAGATTGCATTTTACCAGCAGGGAAGAGATAGGGTTTGCAGAGTAACAGTGAGCAGACTGATTCCTTTTCTCTGTATCCTATTTCCTGGCCTAGCAATACTGACTTGTTAAATAAATGGATGAGAATTTTTTTCTAATGACATCTCCTTAAAACAATTAAAATATCTTGAACTTTATTCCTATAATTATTAAATTTACCCTGAAATAGTGACTGGCATCTGGGATTTTATTGGTATAAAGCCTATATTGAAAACATAAATGAAAATTCCAGAGCTCTGGTTTTTAGACTGCTATGATTCTGACTCCTCTTTTCTGTTATTGCGTGTTTTAGACATACTATACTATACACCTGTTGACAACACTTAATGTTAAGAATTATGTATTCCTTCCTATAGAAACAGCTTCTGTTTGTTATTCAGGCTGTTTTACAGCAAAATTCAGAAATGACTTCTATTTTCACTAAATTAGCATCTGTTTGCTTTCACAGCATCCAATTAAATCTGATGGCCTCCTTCCAGAAGTGGGAGGTTTTTATTAATACATGGTGCTTAGGCTTAAGTGCTATGGCTTTAATTTTCAACTCTCTACTGTGTTTCTTATAAATTAGAACGTTTCTCATACCCTTTTATCGTCATTTTATTATAGATCGTTGGTCAGATGTTGGCATTTAGAGTACTAGGTAGACCTAGACCCAGACCTTTACATTGAATGATAGATGAATGTGATGACCCGAAGCAGTGAAAAGGGGTAGCACAAATGCTTTGGTTTTCTGTTTTTCCTTGCTATGCAACTTTAAAGTATAATCAAACAAATAGTTTTGAGGGTGACTAATATTGCTAAAATGAATGGAATTATTAGTACTGTTAGATTTCCCACTTGGTTACAGGAATTTGACCAAAGTTGAGAAATCTCTGTTGATGTGAAAACTTTTTACCATGTCTTTAGTTGAACTCTCCATAATTACCTACTATTACTCTATGAAACAGAAATAGAGGTGAAATAAAAGTATCCATGCAGAATGTAGACTTCCTGTGTTTTCAAAGCAGGCAGAATATTATTATATCATCTGATTGAAACTTTGATTTCACAAATAGAGAAACAATTTGAAAGATGAAGTGAGGTCATAAAAGTTAACTAAGCTACATTTTAATGGCCCCTAAGGAGGGGCAAGCTCAGAGACAGAGTGTTGGATTTTATAGTACTTTTAAAGCAAGCATAGAGGAGATTGAAGAGAGTGTTTATCAAAATGGATCTGTATTTGAGACTGAACTGTCCCTTTCCCTGATTTAGGGAAGGCAGCCTTATTTAAAAAATGCCTTATTGTGAATCACTTTATGTTAAGCAGAGTTACTGTTAAGTTTTCCCAGAAAAAGTAAATTATTTAGTTCACTTTTATTAGTTGTCACTTGACATTTGTTTTTTCTCAAACTCCCTTCTGTCTTCTCTTGCCTCAAATTATTTAAACTTGATGTTTGTTTTTTATTTCCAACTATTTAAGGCTCTGGAATCATGTTGGCTTCCCTTCTTACCACTGAGTGACTGTGAAAGTATTCTCTTCTCTGAGTCTTCCTTCTCTTAGATAAAACCTATGTCACTATACCACTAAGTTTTTAAGTTGACCAAATGAAGCACAGTGCTTTAGCATAAGGAAGATACTTAACAAAATTTTACAACTACTATTACTTATACATTGACCTTTTCAACAGGAATTCCAGGCAACCATCTATGTTTTTATTAATTCTAGGAGCCAAAAAGAAGGATGAGTCTCAGAAAAAGTTAATGAAAATTAAAAGTGCATTCTAGTGGCAAAGTGTTGTTATAAGGCTGTGAGATATGTTATTTCTGTTAATGGCATAAATGCAGAAGATCAGTGATGTTCCCCAGAGTGCAAAGGTAAAAAGCTGTTGTAGCTCTGAAGGCCTGTCTCTTTTATATGCGTGCCTCATTTTATTATCCTTTGCAGATACTGCATTTTCAACAAATTGAAGGTTTGTGTCCACCTTGCCTTGTTCGTCGAGCAAGTCTGTTTGCACCATTTTTTAAGCAGTGAATGCTCACTTTGTGTCTCTGTATCTCTCTGTTCTAATTACAGTATTATAAGTCATAATACTGTAATTTGTGATCAGTAATCTTTGATCAGTTACCATTGTAATTGTTTGGGATGCCGCAAATCATGCCCATACAAGATAGCAAATTTACTAAACAGTGTACAAGTTATGTGTTGCAATCTAGTGTTGTAAATTGCTCCACTCACCAGGCATTCCCCCATCTCTTTCCCTCTCTTTGGGCCTCTGTATTCCCTGAGACACAATAATATTAAAATTAGGCCAATTAATAACTCTAAAGTGGTCTCTTAAATATTCAAGTGAAAGGAAGAGTCCCACATCTCCCAATTTAAATCAAAAGCTAGAAATAATTAGCTTAGTGAGAAAGGCATGTTGAAAGCTGAGGTCAGCTGAAAGCTAGGCTTCTTGTGCCTAAGAGTTAGCCAGATTATGAATGCAAAGGAAAAGTTCTTGAAGGAAATGAAAAGCATGACTCTAGTGAATACTAGAGCATCAGTCCAGTGGGACTCCAGTGAATACAGCCTTATTACTAATAAGGAGAAGGTTTTAGTGGTCTGGATAGAAGATCAAAGCAGCTACAATATTCCTTTATGCCAAGGCCTAATATAATATGATGGTGAGGAAGCTGCAGAAGAAAAGTTGGAAGCTACCAGAGATTGCTTCATGAGGTTTAAGAAAGAAGCTATAAAGAACATAAAGATGCTAGGTGAGCAGCACGTGCTAATGTAGAAGCTGTAGCAAGTTATCCAGAAGATCTAAGAGATCCATGAACTGGCTAAACTAAACAGATTTGTAGTGTAGATGAAATACCTTCTATTGGAAGAAGATGGCATCTAGGACTTTCATAGCTGGAGAGAAGTCAATGCCCGGCTTCAAAGGACAGACTCTCTTTTGTTAAGGGCTAATGCAGGTCCTGACTTTAAGTTAAAGCCCAGTGCTCATTTTGAGCAAAAAATCCTAGAATTCTTAAGAATTGTGGTAAATCTACTCTACTTGTTCTCTATAAATAGAAAAGCAAAGTCTGGATGACAGCACATCTGTTAACAGTATAGCTTACTGAACATTTAAAACCCCCTGTTGAGACCTACTCAGGAAAAAAAAAGATTCCTTTAAAATACTACTGTTCAGCTCAGAGCCGTAGCTCATGCCTATAATCTTAACACTTGGAGAGGCTGAGGTGCATGGATTGCTTGAACTCAGCAATTTAAGACCACTGAGCAAGAGTGAGACCTCATCTCTAAAAAATAGCTGGGCATTGTGGTGGGTACCTGTAGTCCCAGCTACTTGGCAGGTACCCAGCTACTTGGGAGACTGAAACAAGAGGATTGCTTGAGCCCAAGAGTTTGAGGTTGCTGTGAGCTATGATGCCATAGAACTCTACCCAAGGGGACAAAGTAAGACTCTGTCTCAAAAAATATATGTATATAATGTTCATTGGCATTGCACCTGGTCAACCTCCAGTAGAAATAGATATAGATACAGATAGAGATTTTAAAGACTACAGTATAGTGTAAACATAACTTTTATATGCACTGGGAAATCAAGAAATTTGTGTGACTCATTTTATTGTGATGTTCACTTTTTTGCAGTGCTCTAAAAACAAACTCACTTTGAGTTTGTTTGTTTATTTTCTGAGACAGGGTCTCACTCTGTTGCCCTGGCTAGAGTGCAGTGGCGTCATCATAGCTCACTGCAGCCTGAAACTCTTGGGCTCGAGTGATCCTCCTGACTTAGCCTCCCAAGTACTTGGGACTCCAGGCAGGCCACCACACCGGCTAATTTTTTTTGGTAGAGACCAGGTCTTGCTCTTGCTCACACTAGTCTCAAACTCCTACACACAAGTGATCTTTCCACCTCAGCTTCCCAGAGGGCTAGGATTACTGGGGTGAGCTGCGACATCTGGCCTGAAGCCCTTATTGTTAAAAAGAGTTCAGGGTATGTTCAAACTAAATAGTTCCCAACCTGGCCTACTACTTGCTTTGTTTAGTCTTATCCCCAGTCCCTTCCCAGTTTAGAGTCTGCATTTAACAGTTAAACTGAACAATTGGTTATTTTCCAAATACATTACATTATTTCCCATCTTGATACTCATTGTCCACGTTATTTATCTGGAATGCCTTCCCTAGCCATCACTAGGATCAAAAAAGTAGCTGTGCATAAGGCCCTTCCTTTATTGTCTAAGACTTTCCTCATAAGCTCTTTCTTGTTTTCCCATCGTTTGGTATACTCTCAGTCTTTTGTAGTCCTGTGAACAACTCTTATGATACATGTTATCTGAGAAATGAGATGCTTTTATATATACTCTTATTTAATTTTCACAACAGCCCAGTTCGACAATGCAAGTGGTGTAGTTGAGTTGTCTTATTGTCTGAAATATTTTCAGTGCAGAAACTAAATCATACTCAGGATTAAACTTTTTCCATACCTTGCAGGAAGACTTAGATTGTGTAGACAGTAAAACTTCTTAAAAACTGAACGAGGAGAGCCAAAGAGATGTTCAGTTTTTGCGAATGCTATTAGGTAATCTGACACTCCACACTGTGGCCCCCAGTTTTAACTCTAGACGCTCTGGTCAGGACAGTCATTATTTCAGAATCCCTTAAGACCATGGCAAGCTATTAACTTCTGTGCTTGTTGTAATCTAAGGCACAGGCATGAGTGCTGTTGGGCTGTGTTTAGGAATGAGAGCAAAGAGCACATTTTAAAATGAGGAATCCCCATGGAAATTCAGGCAAGAGAGATCAACAAAATAAAAATGCAGAAGGTGGTTGCTGGGTGAGACAGGAAATGAACACCTTGCGAAGATTAGGCATTCCACTGAGAGAGGAAATGTGGAAAATGAGTCAAAAGTAATTGTGCAGCTATTTCATCACTGACACTTGGAGGTATATTGTTGTGTGTGTTGTTTTTAATGAAGTGTGCTTTTATAGCACTGATGTTATTATCTGGATGAGGAAGTCTTCTCTAATATTATTGTCATCTCAGCTTTCTGCAACCAACTAAATTAAAGTACGGTAATGTAATGGGACAGTGGGATAAGAAAGAAAACCAGATGACTCTGACATGTAACCCCAACTTAAACTTCCTGCTTTTCTAGTTTTCAATATACTGAAATCAGAATAGAGGTTCAATATAATGCTTGGGGGGATGGGATAGAGGAATATTTTTAGTTAATAGTGGGCTATATCATGAGTTCAGTGTTACATTATTAGAATATGTGAGATCAGTGTTTCTGAACAGAAGGTCCCCAGAGCATCACTGAGCTATCCAGTCAGTTCATGGACTGGCCTTTTGTAGTCTTTTAATATTTATCATGTGACACATAGATACTTTGTGTTATTATATGAATTAATCATTTGCTTTCATAAATAAGACTTGATTTTATTTATGTTGCATTGAAAGTAGCTCTCTTTTTACCTTTAACTTTTATTTATTTTTTTATTATTAAATCAAAGCTGTGTACATTAATGCGATCATGGGGCACCATACACTGGTTTTATAGACCATTTGACATATTTTCATCACATTGGTTAACATAGCCTTCCTGGCATTTTCTCATTTATTATGTTAAGACATTTATATTCTACATTTACTAAGTTTCACATGGACCCTTGTAGGATGCACCATAGGTGTGATCCACCAATCACCCTCCCTCCACACATCCTCCCCCCTCCTACTCCCCTTTCTCCCTATTCTTAGGTTATAACTGGTTATAGCTTTCATATGAAAGCCATGAATTCATTTCATAGTAGGGCTGAGTACATTGGATACTTTTTCTTCCATTCTTGAGATACTTCACTAAGAAGAAAATATTTCCAGCTCCATCCATGTAAACTTGAAAGAGGTAAAGTTTCCATCTCTTTAAGGCTGCATTATATTCCG